>CM070027.1:29415067-29657567 GCA_036247105.1 Cirrhinus mrigala
CAAATTAAAGACAGCATTAAAACAAAAATGTGATATCTATAATTGTTTGTCTTTTAGAAAAAAAAATTTTTAATTTCCTTTTTTGGAAATTTTTTTTTTTAACGAACAGGACAGTAGAGATTGACAGGAAAGCATGAGGTGGAGAGTTGGGAACAGGATTGGCAAAGGACCACGAGTCGGCACTCGAACTCAGGTCGCCAGAGGTGCAGTTGCCAGGTGTACCTGCCAGGCTATCAGCAAAGACGTCTTTTAGAAACTTGTGTGTGAACGATGCATTACCTCAGGAGAATCCTTCTTGGTCTTTGCACATCGCTGGGAGAGATTTTCAATACTTTGGTCCAGTTGCTCCTTCCGCCTGTATATGTCAGCTTCTGCAGTTTGCTGGGCTCGCTCTATATACACACACACAAACACCTTGTACGTTACACCACATGCATATGCATTAATTCTTAAATTATAAATGCATGAAATGATCTCTCACGTGCTCTAGCTTTAGTCTGGTGGTCGAGGCTGAAAGGCTTTAGTGACTTTGAGATGGTCCTTTCACTTCCCAGTCGCACTAGGTTTATGTCACCGCAGTTGCCTGTACACAAAAGTATTGCGTGAAACATGCTCTAATGTGACCGTATATGATAGTTCAGGCAAATATGTGCAAGCTCAAAACCTTGAGGTGCATTGATGTTTCGGCATTTCTCTTTAAAGATCAAAATGACTTTCTTCATCAGACTGTCGATGGCAGCATTTGAGGGCGCACAGAGAAGAACACGCGTCCGTCGAGACTTGTTGTGTAGGTTCCCAGCAGAAGCAGCACTGTTTGTACCCTGACCAGATGACCACACACACAAAACACATTCAGGAAAAGCAAGCATCTTGAAAGTTGCAGATTAAGGTGTCCTTGAGAGCATGCACAGCATGCAAGCGAAAAAGATACATTCAGACTAAAAACCAAATACCGAAGATAGTAGTTTGTACAACAGGCCACCAATGGTTTTACTCTTCCCGGTTCCTGGAGGACCATGGATAAGGAGAAATTTTGGGGTCTTCTGCGGTCTCTTTATCATGGCAAGGCCACAAGCTATTGCTTTAGCCTGGTCCCTGTTGAACTCCTGGAATGCAGAAAGAGCAAGCAAACATGTTGGATCAAAATAAGGTTCACTTATTGGACTTGTACACGCATCCCACAAAAGATTCTCAAACATGAATAAGAACAGTTGTGTAGGGATGCATTTTGTCCCAAAACATATTCTACAAATAAGTGGATCAACCCAAGATCAACTCCAGGGTTCATACAGATACTGTAAAATAAAAAAATAAAATGAATCCCCCATAAATTAACCATGGTTTTCCTACACTAACCAAAGTTAAACCACGGTATTTGCAGTAAAACTGGTTATACAAAAAAAAAAACAACATGGTTACTACACTTTTACTGTTGTAAAACCACAGCTAATAAAGGGATTTGTGCACTTTATGTTTTTGTACTTTTTCCTTCTTTTTTTCTTAGATTTTTTTAAAACTATACTGCCTTGATGGTTTGATGTTTTCTACTGTTTAATTAAAATAAATAAATAAATAAATAAATAAATAAATAAAAAAAAAAAAAAAAAAAAAGGATTCCCAAAATCCTGATCTGAAACAAATGATTCGTGAATCATCATTTCAGATCAGGACTCGTTGCGCAGATCGACAATCATTCAATTCACTAAATGAGTCACAAACCCACTCTGAAGTTCCGATCTAAATTATATGATTCCCGAACCTGCTCTGAAGTCCTCATCTAAATCTATTGATTCGCGACACGCGATTTGAAGTCCTGATCTGAATCAAATGATTCACAAAGTTCCGATTGAAATCATGATTCCGGAACCTGCTCCGAAATCTTGATCTAAATCACATGAGACATAATATGTAATTTGAGGTCCCAATCTGAATCAAATGATTCATAAAGTTCCAATCTAAATTAAGTGATTCATGAACCCACTCTGAAATCCTGATCCAAATCAAAAGTTTCTTGATACACGATTAGAGATCGCGATCTGAATCAAATGATTCGCAAAGTTCCATTCTAAGTCTAATGATTCGCGAACCTACTCTAAAATCATGATCTAAAAAAAACAAAAAAAAAACAAATGATTCGCGAAACGCGACGTTCCGATCTAAATATAATGATTCATAAACCCACACCGAAGTCCTGATCCGAATCAAATAATTCACCATACGAGATTTGAAGTCCCAATCTAAATCAAATGACTCACAATACGTGACGTTTCGACACAAGTCAAATGATTCATGAACTCACTCCGAAGTCCCAATCTAAACCAAATGATTCACGATACGCGAATTGAAGTCTCAATCCGAATCAAATGATTCGCAATCCGATTGGAGAAATAGTGAATCATTTTGCAACGCAATGGTTCAACTGATTCAGAGTTTCGAAAATCTCCGCTTCACCAATTACTAAGTGCTTTATAAAACCATTACAAGTGATGTCAAAATTCAAAAATGAATGGCTCTTTTACTTTGAACTGTTTTTTTGCTAGTGAATCCCTTGAAAGGAATGATCAAAGTCACGAGTCTGAATCAATCAGAGTGGTTCCAACATAAATGACTCACTCAATTGATTCGGTTCATCCATTCCTCCTTTCACGTCTTCAGCCATGTTTACATGCATGTACTACTACTGGCTTAACTCACTAGTTTTGACATTGACTGAAATAAGCGATGATGTTTTCTGAATTGTTGAATTTTGTGAGAGAAAAAATAAATAAATAAAATAAACAAATAAAAATTTTACACTTTCCATAGATGCATTCAATAATTCAAGTACTTTTCAAGTACCTCCTCAGGGAAATTGCCATTTTCAAGGGTTTTCTAGGCCTTAAGTTGTAAAAAGTCAAATTCAAGTACTTCAAGCACTTTAAGGACCTTGTACGAACGCTGCGACCCAAACTTACTGGTGAATCCAGGTCCGTTGGGCTATCCAGAGTGTGCGTGAAATAAGACACATGTGGAGCAAGAAGAGGACGCAACATTGGTCCACTCCGCAGTAAACACAGCGCACGGAACTCTCGGAATATGCTGATCAGCGATCCAATGACTTCACAGTGCACTGGTTGGGAATTCACCGAAGATACGTTACCACGTGTCTGAATTGTCAAGTTTAGGATTGGCCTGGAGCCTGAGGAGGGACAGAGTAATGAGACAGAGGACATAAACATACACAACCCTAATTAACAACACAAGTCACACACCTGTACCTCTGTTGGAAACACTGGACCGAGACACATAACCGAAATGAGGATGTGGTTCATGGAAATTAGGCTCATCGCGGGCATATGCCCCAGTGTTGTCCGGCAACCAAAGTAGCACAAGGTCCTCTTCTTTTGGGTACAGTTGTCTAGCATCAGTCTCCTGAGAAATGCTTGCTACAAAAAGAAGTAAAACTTGGTTGATACTTGAAAGAATATAGCCCCTGGCTTGTTTTAGAATACAAATCAGAATATGAACTGCCCAACATGGATGGACTTACCTGTGAAGCTGGCACTAGCGGTGCGATTACTGTATTCTATACCCTGGACTGTTAGGTTAAGCTTGACTCTACCTTCTTTGAGCCATTCATTAGCCATCTATTGAAAATAGAATTGATTAACACTGGTACAAAGTCCAATTCTTATCTTTGCAACAAGTAAAAATTCAAGGGATAGTTTACCCAAAAATGAAAATTCTGCCATTGCTCACCCTCATGTCGTTCAAAACCTGTAAGACATTCGTTCATCTTCTCAACACAAATTAAGATATTCTTAATGAAACCTGAGAGCATTCTGAACCTAGACAGCAACGCAACCAACATTCAAGGCCCAGAAAGGTAGCATGGACATCATTAAAATAGTCCTCATAAAATAAGTGGTTCAACCATTATTAAATGAAGCTACATGTTATATGGTTCTTTGCACTCAAAAAATATTTTTGTAGCTTTGCAAAATTAAGGTTGAACCACTGATGTCACATGGACAATTTTAACAATGTCCTTACTACCTTTCTGGGCCTTGAATGTGTCTGTTGCTTTGCGGTCTACGCAGGGTCAAAAAGGATTTCAACATAAATATCTTAATTTGTCTTCCAAAGATTGAACGTCTTGTGGGTTTGGAACGACATGAGGGTGAGCAACTGATGACAATTTTCATTTTTGGGTAAACTAACCATTTAATTGTATAAGATCCAGTTCTATTTACATCCAAATATTTAGGCATTACAGAAATAAGATGTCCCACCTCTTCAAACGCGTTAATCAGTAGCAGTGGGTACAAGGTGTTGAAGTACTCCAGGTAGCTACGAAATTGAACCGGCACTCTCTTTAGCGGTAGATGGCACAGATCATTTGGACTCCCAAATGCTTTGTAATTTTCAAGCATCCTATATTCCCATTTAAGGATTGCTTGGGTCAAGACTGAAAGGTCAAACTTCGGACTTTGATCCATCGGGGGTGCAGGTTTGTTTACTGGAGGGTTAACTGGAGCCTCAGGTCTTTGGTATACCTTGTAAGATGGGGCCCCCGAGGTAGAGCTTATTTTAGAACTAGTGACCAACTTAGGAGCATTAGGAGTTTGTTGTAAAGGAAGTGGCTTTGGGAGTTGTGGAGGAGGGTGGGGTTGTAAAGGAAGTGGCTTTGGGAGTTGTGGAGGAGGGTAGGGTTGTAAAGGAAGTGGCTTTGGGAGTTGTGGAGGAGGGCGGGGTTGTAAAGGAAGTTGCTTTGGGAGTTGTAGAGCAGGGAGAGGTTGAAAGGTTTTTGGAGGTGGCATTGGTGGGTTCCGTCGGGGAATCTTCGCTTTCGCAACATTAGCAGTAGGAGGAGGCTTCGCTCCTTTCTCCATTTCAAGGACAAGCGAGGCACTGCGGGAGCTGGGGGTGTATATTTTCGTGGTTGAAGGTTTGGCTTTTTTCTGGGACATAGGTGACATGCCAGGCTTCAAAAACAAATGATCATCATTTCCACCAGTAGGAGCCGGAATAGGTTTAGGTGTCGGAATAGGTTTAGGCGCCAACACTGGTTGGCCTGGGGTATCAGACTCACTATCCGTATCAATGTCCATGTCAACCGGATCTCTCTGGGTAAGAAAGAGTTCTTCATCATTTTCCTCCTCAAACTGCTCCATTTGAGAGCACAGCTCCATGTCGGTGGGTTCCATCTGAGTGAGGAACATCCATTCTTCATCATCCTCATCTTTTGATCCCCGAGTAGGTGGTGGTTCTTCCTCCATGTTGACATCGGCAGAGCCGCCTGCTTGGAAGTACTTGGATTCTTCTCTTGTATCATTTCCAACCCCATCACCTCTAGAACTGGTTTCTGTTGCAGGCTTTTCATTATCCTGCTGATAGTCAGGATCTGGTTGAGGAGAGTGTAAGAAATCACCACCCTCGCTGCTTGCAACTGTAGGTTTCGGTATACGAGTTTCACCTGGCTGTTTGGTCTTTGCTGGTTTGGGAGCTAATGTTGTTGCTGGCCTCTGATTCTTCGCACGACTTTGCCTGAAAAACTGAATATCTTGCGATCCCATAAGTTTCTTGTTGCCTTTTGCAATACGCTTCTGTGGAGAGGTCTTAGTGGTTCGACAGACTCGCCTCATCTTCTGTTGTGGTTCCACCTGCACTTTCTGGCCATGGCACCTCAGTTTGGCAACGCAATCCAGGGAGCGCTGAGAAAGTTCAAAGGCTTTCCTTTCCTTCTTTTTTAATCCCAAACGCTCTGCTGTTGATTTTGGCTCAACAACTTTACGCACCTTCTTTGGAGGAACAATGGCAGGGGTGCCACGTGATGTGGAAGCAGAAAAATAAGGAGAGGAAACGCAGCTGGAGGATGGAGAGGAAGATGATACAGCAGATGGAGTAGTTGAAGACGAAGGTTCCTCTACATCCTGAGACGTGGAGCTCCGTTTCCAGGGGTGGTGCCTGATTTTTTGAGCAAGGGCGTCAATTATCAATGGCTTTTTAGGCTGTTTCTTAGCAGATGGAGTTGTTTTGGGGCTTTTGACCGGCAGAGGTTTTGGTTTGACAAATTTATCCCAGTTTTTTGCACTACTGGATGGTTTAGCCAGTGACGATGCACATGAATCCGCTGGCTCTTGTGGCTGCTGCTGTTCTCTGATCTTATCTTCTGCTTGCTGACAAGCCCTCTCAATGTCTTCATCTGGAATTGGTTCAGTCTCTGAACTTGATGGAGATGCTTCATGAGGAGCTTCTTCCAACAGTGGTTTGAGTAGTAGGTCTGATTGGGGCTTCTTTGGCAAGACTGATGCATCAAAATCTGATTCGTCCCAGGCAGATGCCACATATTGCTGGGTCTCAAACTCAAAGACCTGTGACTCACTGAGATCATCATAATCACGACCCGGGCTCTTAGGCAAGACCCGATCTTCCGGAGACCTCAGGATGGCATTTGGCCTTTCATCATTATCAGAATCATCATCATCATCATCAGAGATGACAATGGTACTGGACTCCACATTTTCTTTTGAGGTGTGCATAGACCTGTTAGGAGTTTTTCCAACAGCATTACTATCAACTTCGGAGTCACTAGATTCAACCTTGTGGACAGATTTTATCAGACGGTTTCGTCTGACATTAAGGGGTTCATCATCATCATCCTCCTCCTCAGCAGCTCCAAAACCACATTCCTCTTTAGCCAATACAGGTTTTAAGGACTCGTCAGGCTTTTGTTTGGCAATGGCTTTGATCTTTGACAAATTTTGGTCATCATTTAATCTGAATCGAATTTCCTGCACTCTACCCAGATCTGGTTTAATGCTTTCCAACTCAACAGCTGGTCTCTGCTTTGAAACTGACACTGGGTCAGGGGGTTCCTTCTTAGCCTTCATGATGTCCTGAAGACCTAAGCGGATTTCCTCATCTAAGTCACAATTATCATCCAAACAATTCCAAAATGGTTCCTCTTTGATAAAAGCAGACGCATCCGCTGCTCTGCTCGGACCTGCCTCCTGGTCCTCATGTTGTTGCTGATTTAGGGTTGGCACTGAATTTCTGGAAATAACAGTGTTTGTAGCTGCCTCCACTGATGGTGCACATGGGGGTGGAACAACAGGGAGCGGAGAAGCAGGTCTTTCTGGCATCGACCGGACAACTCTTAACAAACACTTCTGAAGCTCGTCAGATTCAGAACGTGTTAGATTCCATCGCTTGTTCGTAACTCCACGCAACTGCTTGTTAAGCAAGTTCAGAAAGTGGGTTGCACATGGGACGGATCTCCTTAACCCTTCTTTCAGCAGCAGTCGAATCAGTTCCTTGCAGCCAAGAATTATGGCACCAATGCCTCCTCCAGATGCAGGCAGTCTTCCAACTACCCCAAGGTTGCATGAGGTTGAACTGACTCCGTGAATCCCACCCATCCTCTCTGGTGGTTCGTCCGACAGGACGATGCACAAGACAATCTCTTCCACCCACTTGTGGGCACAGCGGGAAAGTATTCCCATTCGTCCTTCAGTAGAGTGTAGCTCAACAATTTGAATAAGGATACGAGTGAAGAACTCTGTCACTTTATCACACACGCTTGTCTGTCCGGTTAGCATGTGTCGATTTTCTCGTATCTTGTCACAAAGATAGTGGATGACTTCACTAATATAGGAAGCGTTGAGCTCTGGAAGTTCCATTATGGAACGGACAAATGGAATGAACCACAGAAAAGTGCTTCCGTATACACGCATGCTCTGGCCCATTTCAGAATCAAGCACAGTGACCAGGGATTGCATGTCCTCATAGATCATATAGTTGCTGGAAATACTACTGTTGGATGACGAACTAGATGCCTACATGATGAACAGAAGGAAAAACAGAGTATTCAGCTTTTTCCTAACAAAGACTACCAAGAGAGCAGTAAACATTTGTTGCATAAAGTGAATGTGGCATCAAAACAGCCTTACTTGGTTGGGTTTGTCTGAGGCATAACAGTTGTACACCATCTGACTGCAGGTCACCATATTGTCATCATATTCAGGCTCCACTTTAACCATCCCCCTGTGGATTTAAAAATGGATTAAATAACTTTACAAAACCCTACATTAAAAAAAACAAAACTTCCAACAGACATGTACTGTCCAAATGGCAACTCTTGAACCATTTGCCTTGTCAATTAATAAGCAGGTTCACTGAAGCAGAAATTAAAAATGACTGTTTTTAATGGCTTCTGATGATCTTGCCTGTTAAATTTATCTTGTATACATACACACACACACACACACACACACACACACACACACACACACACACACACACACACAGACAGAATCTAAGGTCTTCACGGCAACCAGTCACAATAAAAGTTTGGCTTAACTTGAACAAACTGTGACAAATATATTTCTGTACAGTAGAATGTAAACCTAAATAATGATTAAAAAATATAATACATTATATATGTGACCCTAGACCACAAAACCAGTCTCAAATAGCACGGATATGTTTGTAGCAACAGCCAAAAACACACTGTATGGGTCAAAATGATCGATACTTCCTTTTATTTATTTATTTATTTTTTATTTTATGTTATTTTTTTTTGGGCATTTTTGCATTTTCTAGATGGGACAGTGAAGATATGACAGGAAGTGAGTGGGAGAGAGAGAGGGGAGTGGGATCGGGAATGGTCCACAAGGCGGGATTCGAACTCGGGACACCCAAAGCGCAACTGCGCTATATGTCGGCGCTCTGCCCACAAGGCTATCGACGCTGACACAAAACTTAATTTTTGATTAGTAATATGCATTGCTAAGAACTTAATTTGGACAACTTTAAAGCCGATTTTCTCAGTATTTAGATTGTTTTGCACCCTCAGATTCCAGATTTTCAAATCATTTTATCTCAGCCAAATATTGTCCTATCCTAACAAACCATACGTCAATGGAAAGCCGTTTATTCAGCTTTCAGACTATGTATAAATCTCAATTTCAAACAAAGTGACCCTTATATAAACACAATAAATTAGCTTAAATTCTTTTTGACTATAAATTAAATTGTTTTATACTTGTGAATACCAAAAAGTAATAAAATAAAATAAAATAAAAATAAAATAAATAAATAAATAAAATAAAATAAATAAAAATGTACACACAATAAAAAAAATAAATAAAATAAATAAAATTTTGTAATCTTTAAATTAATTGTTATTGTGTAAGTGTCTTGATTTCAACATGCTTTTTGATTACTAAAATTAAAGTTTAACCATTAAAATGGAGTACAGATAAATTAAAGTGGAAAAAATAAAATTGGGAAAAAATAAAACAGAATTCCTAGGGCCCTTATTCTGCCACAAATTCTGCATTTTATTCTTTAAAAGCAAATGAATGTGCATCATTTTTTAAATGGAGTATCTCACTGCATTTGAAAATACACACGATTACGGCAGACACATAATGAGAAGCAGTGCCATAAGTGTATTGCATTTAACATTGTTCCTATGCAATGACTGCATTTCAACATTGCATCAATTCTCTTCAACAAATTCAACTTTCTTACCCCATGGTTTTTTTCCGAATGTTTCTTATTTCCGCAACATAACTGGCTGCTCCTGTGATAGTCTGGAAAGCCGTATTAGGGTCAACCTGACCCCAGATCTTAGAACCAAGTCGGTCCAGAATTACCATAAAACAGTGAAGGGCAGGCCAGAATGGGTCAGAAGCGGGATTGGCCTCTGAAAAACAATGAAACTTTAAAGTTTCAAGCATTGTATCCCCATCACATCAACAAATGCTCAGCAGGACATACCATTTTTCAGCCCATCCATTGTGTTGAGAATGCAAAGGGGGATGTTAAACTGTCCCATGAACAAAGAGTCCATTGCCTCCGCGCTGAGCTGCGTTAGTAACATGCAGATACCTGTAGGGCACAAAAGGGCACAAAAGAGCCTAACTTCAAAAAGGTGACATCAAACTCACCAAGAGATGAACTATGTATTTAACTGTGTATGCTCAAATATGATGAGCTGCCATTAATAGAAAACATGTGATGCTCTTGCGCTGACAAGATGAACTGAGACCTCTTTGTGTTGCCATTATGCGGTCATGAGGAGATATAGACTGGGGTCAAAGGTTAATAAGCAATAGTGGCTGGAATGATATTTATCGTTTATGAAATCCTAAATAATAGAGTACGCAAAGACAAAGTCTCAGAGAAAGTCCATCTTCTGGCATCAAAACCTCAAGACTTCGAGAGCGATTTCTCACAGAAGCCACAAAACAAACCAAAACATCTCAAATTGTACAAGTTTAGTAGTAAAAGGAATGGCAATTTGGAGAAAACTCTAATAAACAAACCTAGCCAGTAGTTCTTTTTGTTTTGCGAATCATAGAGGTGAGAAGGCAGCATTTGTATGACGCCCCCTGCATAAGACTCTTGATCCAAATCTGGAAAGTCCAAAGATATTCCAAGCTCAATGACATAAAACATGCAGGAGAAAATCTCTTGAAGGTCATAGTAGGCATCCCGGTCCACACTCTTCATGGTCTTTGCTGTATCGATTGCCCAGCGGCGCACCTGGAGTAGAAAGGTGGAGTTAGAACAAGATTACCAAGAGAGGACCAGCCCAACACGATATGGCCTTTTGACTGAATTACCTGTTCGTTGGGATGAACAAGAAGCAGATAGGTTCCTTGATACTTCTCAAACACAGTCAAAGACTGCTTCATGTCCTGCAACTTGCACAAGGCCTTCACCACCAAATCACCTGTAGAGAAAGAAAAGAATGAAGAAAAGCACGCTTACGTTATTATTGTGTCGGCTTCTACCTCAGTCTGTGTCTGCACACTTTTATACAGTCTTTCCACAAGGTGTTTTCAACATACTACTTCTACCCCCATACAATGTACACATTTTACTCAGGAAACAGATGTTCATAATAGCAAATAACTTAATTACTCTCCTACAGGCCTCCTTACATACATTGTCATTATGGTAGAACAACTTGATTACACATTATGAGGAAGATTTAGTTAACCAAAATATAAAGGAATCATGTACAAACTGGCCTCCTTACATACAAGAGACACATGATCATAATAGTAGATTACATACATGGCTATATTCACATTGATTATACTTAATTCATAGTTTGATTAATAAAATCTCTTTTACATTATAAGCTTTGGTTCCAATTGTTCAAGTGTGGCAGAATGGCAGATCCGGCATTATGATTGGTCAGATCACCTGTCAATCAAGCCATTTTCAAAGGGTCAATTACTTTAATCCATATTTTAAACTGTCTAAACAACAACAACAAACTGTATCTAAACTATACATGTAAAAAAAAAAAAACAGAAGCTCACAGGGATGCAATATTATGACAAAAATCATTATCGTAGATTATTGCTCTTTTATTGTAATAAAGATTATTATCCATTTATAACAATATAAAACATTTTTGTTTTGGGCACGTCACATTCTGGCTTCACAGACAAACATGTCAGTCCATTACCTTAGCCAAGTCGAGCACAAGATATGCAGATACTCCAGTTATATTTACTGAAGCTGCAAAATTAATTTTTTTTTTTTTTTAAATTTACATCGAATCTGCACCGTGTTGTTTATGATGAGGGAATTCGCAAAAGTGCGAACTCAACAACAGCTCTGCCATTTTCAGTGCTGACCAATCCAAGCGCCTCTGATTGGCTAAAGCATTCCTAAGTTCAACAGAAACACGTTTGATTGGTCCAAAAGCTCAACGCTGCACAAAACAGTGCACAAATACAATCTGTTGCAGTGCGAGCAAATCTAAACGCAATTCTGCAAATTGACAACTTTTATTCATTTTAAATCACAACAGCCATAATATGTTGTTTAATATGTCTTGAATTTATGGGGAATTTCTATTCATTTTGGTGGCATTTTTGTCACAAGCCTTCATTAACTTTTTTCTGATCCTGCTTCATAGTTAATTAACATTTAAGCTTGTGCTATGAAATAATGTCGAACCTCATAGTTAGCCCTTTCTCAAGCTCTTTGTCACCTTTATTACTAGAGGACTAAGAATAGAACAGGAGAAAATATCATGGAATATCTACTGCCACACACTCAGTGAAATTATTTTCTGCAAAAATAAATAAATAAATAAATAAATAAAATTAAATAAATAAAATATAAATAAAACTAAAAATGTAAAAATAAATAAGAAATTAAAACAAATAATTAATAATCAATAAAATAAAATAATAATAATAATAATAATAATAATAATAATAATAATAATAATGCCACATAATGGTGCCATGAACTGGGACAATCCATTGTAAGCACCACAACATCCAGTGAAGAAAAGTCTTCCTAGTCTTGCAAGAAAAAAAAATAAAATCAAATAAAAAATAAAAAACCTCAGAGGAAGAGTTCCTGAAGTCAACAAAGCAGAGATGCCAGCTGACCATCGGAACTTCTCTTTCCCAGCTTCCATTCTTATCAGTTACTGTCCAGTAAGCATACAGGTCACTTTTATTTATGTTACTCCCCCTGCTTTCCACAATTATTTATTAGCTCTCATGATTCTTTAATTGTGGGACTTTACCCACTGGTCTGTTTTTAAAAGATAGCTTTTCTTATTTAATCCCATCCAGGTGCCCAGAGGTCCCAGAGGCATATTACACATGTGCGGTCAAGACTTTAATAACCTCAAGCCTGGATTCACAGACAAAGCCAGGATTAGGCCACAGTTTAATGACATTTAAGTCATTTATATAATTGTGCCATAGAGGGGGAAAAAAAATATATATAAAAAAAAAAAAAATAATAATAATAATTAATAAAATAAAATAAATAAAATTAATTAAAAAAAAAAAAATAAAAAAAAAAATTATATATATATATATATATATATATATATATATATATATATATATTAGATTTTATTTATTTATTTATTTTTTTTTTTTTTTTTACTGGTGTGCAACTTGACAAAACAAAGGCACTGATATACTTTAAAATTAGTCTATGCAAGTTTCTTTCAGTTGAAACAACTCAGGCTTACATTTTAGTCTGGGACTAGGCTTAAGCCTTGTCCACGATACAGGAGGTTAGTGGGCAATGTACACCGTACTCATTTTTGCACCCTTCTCATTCACATAGGCCACACTGAAACTATCATGATACCAAAGCAACTTCTACAAATGTTTCCTAGAAGATAGATAAAATATTTAATATCGTAAAAGAAATAATGTAGTTTAAGTTGGGTGATAGGACTTTTTCTTCTCTAGTTCCAAAACTGTGGAACTCCCTACCTATTGAAATAAGGCAAGCAAAATCTCTTAATATTTTTTAATCTCGCCTTAAAAATAATTTCTTTAGGGTAGCTTTTACTTGAATTTTTTTATATTCATCCTATATTATCTTATTGTGTTTTGAATGCATGCTTTCTTTCCATTTTGCTAATTTTGTATTTTTATATTGTGTATTTTGATGTTTTATTTGCTTATTTAAAGCACTTTGAGAAGTAACACTTACACAGATCACGGTAACAAAGCAAGTACGGATACTTCAGGACTTCAAACAGCGGGAAACAGAGATTGTCATGAAATTCTGCAGGGGAGATCTTCGACACAGGCTTCTCATGATCATCTTCAATAATAAAGATATCGTCCTCTTCCAGCTCCTTGTCCAGAGTGGTTCCCAACAAATTCATGAGTCGAGCCTTCTCCATTTCCCACAAACGCTGAGAAAAAAAACAAAAACAAAAACAAAAAAAAAAAAAAAAAAAAAAAAAGCACAATTTAATGTCTGGACACATTTGTTCCACCTTTACAGAATGACTTTGAAAGACTTTTGCTTGCAGTGTTTGTGTACCTTGTGAAGATCAGGGACCCTGTCTCTGGCTCGATGATACTCCACCACACACTCCAGACAGCAGCTGAGGTCTTCATTCAGAGAGTTCCTCTCGCTCTCGGACAGCCGTCCTGAGCAGTAGCGCCGCAACATGGCGACTATCGCCGCGTCACCCTCCACCTCAAGGGCGGTGGTGCACCACAGACACTTCTCCATCACGATCACCTGTGCACAAACAGATACGGACAGCTTAATATAACATTCTTACACTATCAAGGAATCTTCTCCATGTGTCCCTACAGAATTCCTCTCCTCATTCACAAACACCTTCATGCATCTTTTTAGCAGCTCATTAAACAAATACCATTTTAAAAGCAGCCAAATACATTCTTAATCACAGATTTTAAAAAAAATAAATAAAAAGTGGATTAAAGAAACATCTTACTCAAAAATAAAAATTCCGTCATCATTTATTCTATTATAAGAACAGCCTTTATGATTATGACTGTGCACGCAAAGCATGACAAGACTTCAGCAAAGAAGAATATTGGCCAAAAACTGAAAGTAAGTGATAGGGACTGTCAAACCCTAAGAAGGATTGTTTTCAAACAACATAGACTGCAACCTCAATATTTACCTTAAAGACCTTGCTTCTATGGTTTAATTTTATGAAGATGCAGTATATTTTCGTGGAAGCACTTTGAACACACTTAGGAAAACTAACAGCGTTAAGCACCATAACTGAGAATACAGCGCAAACTCCACAGTGTCAGAATTACACCACCAGTCAAAAGTTTTTGAACGGTAAGATTTGTAATGTTTTTTTTTTTGTTTTTTTAAAAAGAAGTCTTCTCTGCTCACCAAGCCTGCATTTATTTGTTCCAAAGTACAGCAAAGAGTAAAATGTTGAAATATTTTTTACCATTTTAAAAAAAAAAAAAAAAACTGTTCTATTTGAATTCATTTTAAAATGTAATTTATTCCTGTTATTTCAAAGCTGAATTTTTAGCAAAGATTAGAATATTTTAGCATGACTTTTGATCAATTTAAAGCATCCTTGATAAATGTATAATATCTAATCAAGTGTTGAGATTCGGTCTGGTTGAGTGATGGAGCACAGGATTCAGGATCCTGGACCAGTGAATGAATGTCCCACACACAGTAGTGCAATTCACTCAAGGGTACTTTATTAAGAGAGGGGTCGGATATAGTAGAAACAGGGACGTGAAACATTGGTTGTTAGCAGAAATACGGAAAGATAAAACATCACATCCATACAAGGAAGTAAACAATGTACCATGACTCTTAAGACTAGACTTATGTCTTGTCTGCAGTCTATATTCCCAAAATACATGAGTTAGTATGAGAGGCACAGAATGTTGTGGATTCTCACAATCTCACACTAAATAAAAGTTTTAATTCCTATCATTTGTTATGTATTGTATAAAATAGAGAGCTTTTGTCATCTAATTTTTGTTATCTGGAACTCCTTAAATTTAGATTTTTTTAAAAGGTTTTCTGCAACATCCCCTGCAACATAAATAAATATTTACAATTTATATGCTTTTTAATCTTAAATGCTCATCTTGTCTAGCTCTGCGATGTACATGTGTCCTCTGCAGTCCCGTTCAAGACAGTTATGTGTGGGGGAAGGGGAAAAAAAAAAAAAAAAAAAAAAAAAAAAAGAGGTTAAATATAAATAAATAATTTTTTTTTTTTTTTTTAAAGAAAATATTTTTGCAAGATAAGGACCTTCTTCCTTGGCTGGGATTGTTTAGAGCTCTTTGAAACTGCATTTACACTGCATTTTGGAAGTTCAAACTCAGGGCACCATAGAAGTCCATTATATGGAGAACATTCCTGGAATGTTTTCCTCAAAAAACTATTTCTTTACGACCAAAGAAAGAAAGACAAACATCTTGGATAACAAGGGGGTGAGTAAATTATCTGCACATTTTTGTTCTGGAAGTGAACTACTCCTTTAACATCCATCCATGAAAAAGCTACAATTGTTAAAACATTAAATCACTGACACCAGTGCTAAAATGCCAAAAATATGGCATCACGGTCACAAAACATGGATAATTGGAGCACAAAGACCAACTTCAACAACTGCACTGACCAAACGAATCACCTGACTTAAATGTCATCAAAACACTGCGGACAATTTTAGGGAGTGAGCAGATAGGGATTCCCTCCTCAAGGCCTTCAGAAGCACCTGGCATGTTTTGATAGATAACATTCAGCTGGAGAAATCCAGAAGTTACATGAATCTATTCCAAGGTGTTTGGAGGCTGTATTATTATTTCCTAGGTATTGATATTATTTTGTCCAGAAACTCTTTTATTGACTATATGTAATATTAATCCAATAGATACTGTCAAAATCAAGAAAATAGCTGAGCACTTGAGCAAGGCACCAAACCCCAAAACGCTCTCCAGGCACCACAGCAACTGCCCAGTACTCCAGGTGTGTGTCCACACAGTGTGTGTGCAAAATACTCACTGTTGCGTGTGCACTTGGAGTATGGGATACCATATTCCAAACAATGTGTATCAAGTGCAAACAAACACAACAGCCAGAAGATAAGAAAAGTGTTACCACACAGTATAAAATTTGTCTAATAAGTATACAAATCAAGGTCAGGAATACACCCTGTTCTGCAGCCTCCATTGTATGCCTGTACAAAGAATATATTATGCATGCAGTGTGTAAATGATCATAGTGTTCAGCTGCAGGAACATTATTTTCTACATGAACATGACTGAGACACTGGATGAGAAACTGTATTTCAGATTGGTCAGATCAGTGGATATGAATGCCCTTTGGTTGCTTTATTTGAAATACACAAACAGAAGAGGAGAAACGAAACTTAACAGGTTCCAATCTGAGCATTTCCTGATCTGGATTACGCAACTCATTCACAAACTAACTTACAGCCATCACAGAGTCAAGAGGTGAAAGCCAACATGCAATCACTGACCAAGCATAACATAAAATAGTAGTCTCATTTGATTTACACAAATGCTTCCATTATCTACAACATCAAGAAAGTGTAAGCTGAATTAGTTACCTCAGAGTGCAGCCAAGTTTGCACTAAAACAAAAAGACATCACTCAGACAAAACAGAACATTTCCTTTTTAACTTAAGGCCTCACAAAGCTACAAACACTGAGGTCCCTCAGGGGGAAGAGTGAACTTCGTCTGCACGCTATAAAAATCAAATGTAAACACGCGTAAAATGCATTCAAAAGCAAGCCAAAAAAACAAAACAAATGAGTTACCCACAAAGCTGCAACGGAGGAAACCTCGAGTCTGTCAGGCCCTTTTCATCTCATTCCCACACTGACACGGTTGTAAATTCTTTATGTCCACTCACTTAAAAGGCAAATATTGCCTATTTCCTAGGCGTTGATATTATTTTGTCCAGAAACTTTCTTATTGACTATATGTAATATTAATCCAATAGATACTGTCAAAATCAAGAAAATAGCTGAGCACTTGAACAAGGCACCAAACCCCAAAACGCTCTCCAGGCACCACAGCAACTGCCCAGTACTCCAGGTGTGTGTCCACACAGTGTGTGTGTGTGTGTGCGTGCAAAATACTCACTGTTGCGTGTGCACTTGGAGTATGGGATACCATATTCCAAACAATGTGTATCAAGTGCAAACAAACACAACAGCCAGAAGATAAGAAAAGTGTTACCACACAGTATAAAATTTGTCTAATAAGTATACAAATCAAGGTCAGGAATACACCCTGTTCTGCAGCCTCCATTGTATGCCTGTACAAAGAATATATTATGCATGCAGTGTGTAAATGATCAGTGTTCAGCTGCAGGAACATTATTTTCTACATGAACATGACTGAGACACTGGATGAGAAACTGTATTTCAGATTGGTCAGATCAGTGGATATGAATGCCCTTTGGTTGCTTTATTTGAAATACACAAACAGAAGAGGAGAAACGAAACTTAACAGGTTCCAATCTGAGCATTTCCTGATCTGGATTACGCAACTCATTCACAAACTAACTTACAGCCATCACAGAGTCAAGAGGTGAAAGCCAACATGCAATCACTGACCAAGCATAACATAAAATAGTAGTCTCATTTGATTTACACAAATGCTTCCATTATCTACAACATCAAGAAAGTGTAAGCTGAATTAGTTACCTCAGAGTGCAGCCAAGTTTGCACTAAAACAAAAAGACATCACTCAGACAAAACAGAACATTTCCTTTTTAACTTAAGGCCTCACAAAGCTACAAACACTGAGGTCCCTCAGGGGGAAGAGTGAACTTCGTCTGCACGCTATAAAAATCAAATGTAAACACGCGTAAAATGCATTCAAAAGCAAGCCAAAAAAACAAAACAAATGAGTTACCCACAAAGCTGCAACGGAGGAAACCTCGAGTCTGTCAGGCCCTTTTCATCTCATTCCCACACTGACACGGTTGTAAATTCTTTATGTCCACTCACTTAAAAGGCAAATATTGCCTATTTCCTAGGCGTTGATATTATTTTGTCCAGAAACTTTCTTATTGACTATATGTAATATTAATCCAATAGATACTGTCAAAATCAAGAAAATAGCTGAGCACTTGAACAAGGCACCAAACCCCAAAACGCTCTCCAGGCACCACAGCAACTGCCCAGTACTCCAGGTGTGTGTCCACACAGTGTGTGTGTGTGTGTGTGTGCGTGCAAAATACTCACTGTTGCGTGTGCACTTGGAGTATGGGATACCATATTCCAAACAATGTGTATCAAGTGCAAACAAACACAACAGCCAGAAGATAAGAAAAGTGTTACCACACAGTATAAAATTTGTCTAATAAGTATACAAATCAAGGTCAGGAATACACCCTGTTCTGCAGCCTCCATTGTATGCCTGTACAAAGAATATATTATGCATGCAGTGTGTAAATGATCAGTGTTCAGCTGCAGGAACATTATTTTCTACATGAACATGACTGAGACACTGGATGAGAAACTGTATTTCAGATTGGTCAGATCAGTGGATATGAATGCCCTTTGGTTGCTTTATTTGAAATACACAAACAGAAGAGGAGAAACGAAACTTAACAGGTTCCAATCTGAGCATTTCCTGATCTGGATTACGCAACTCATTCACAAACTAACTTACAGCCATCACAGAGTCAAGAGGTGAAAGCCAACATGCAATCACTGACCAAGCATAACATAAAATAGTAGTCTCATTTGATTTACACAAATGCTTCCATTATCTACAACATCAAGAAAGTGTAAGCTGAATTAGTTACCTCAGAGTGCAGCCAAGTTTGCACCAAAACAAAAAGACATCACTCAGACAAAACAGAACATTTCCTTTTTAACTTAAGGCCTCACAAAGCCACAAACACTGAGGTCCCAGCAGGAGGAAAAGTGAACTTCGTCTGCACGCTTTAAAAATCAAATGTAAACACGCGCAAAATGCATTCAAAAGCAAGCCAAAAAAACAATAAATGAGTTACCCACAAAGCTGCAACGAAGGAAACCTTGAGTCTGTCAGGCCTGTTTCATCTCATTCCCACACTGACACGGTTGTAAATTCCTTATGTCCACTCAAAAGTGTGTTTTACATCGTCTCTTTCTCTCTAGCTTGCGCTCGATTCTGCTCTCCACCAAAAACACGCCTGCCGCCGTGTCGCGCTGCGGTGACGTAAAGACGTGGGCGGGTCTGTCCATTGCGCCTGCGCAGCATCACAGCGTGGGTTTGGCGGAATATAAAGGGTTTGTGTTATTGAAATGGCCTTCTGGACAATTAGGAAAATGTGTGATTAAAGCGTGCAGGAGGAAGATATTTATACAGTTATTGTCCAAGGAGTAGCTTAGGTTGAAATAACAGTTATTTTTGAATTATGTTAAATATATTTAAATATTTCCTCAAAAAGCACTAGTAAAATTAACATACTTGTACTAATAAGTTAAATGAAAATATTTGTACTTTAATCATTTAAAAATATTTGTGTACATCACCAGTCAAAAGTTTCTGAACAGTAAGATTTTAATGTTTTTGTTTTTAATTTGTTTTAGTTTTTTTAATGGATCCAAAATACAGCAAATTTTGAAATATTTTGACTATTTAAAATAACTGCTTTCTGTTTGAATATATTTTAAAACGTAATTTATTCCTGTGATCAAAGCTGAATTTTTAGAATCATTACTCCAGTCTACAGTATCACATGGTCCTTCAGAAATCATTCTAATATTCTGATTTGCGGTCCAAAAAACATTATTATGTTGAAAACAGCTGAGTATAATTTTTTCAGGTTTCTTTGATGAATAGAAAGTTTGGAAGAACAGCATTTGTCTGTAATAGAAATCTTTTGTAACATTATAAATGTCTTTATCATCACTTTTGATCAGTTTAAAGCATCCTTGTGAAATAAAAGTATTAATTTCTATAAAAAAAAAAAATACTGACTCCAAGTTTTTGAATGGTATAGTGTATAATGTCACAAAAGCTTTTTATTTCAGATTAATGCTGATCTTTGGATAATTCTATTCATCAAAAATGTACTCAACTTATTGAATATATTGATAATAATAGTAATAACAGTAATAAATGTTTCTTGAACAGCAAATCAGTATATTTGAATGATTTCTGAAGGAGTAATGATGCTGAAAATTCAGCTTTGATCAAAGGAATAAATTACATTTTAAAATATATTCAAATAGAAAGCAGTTATTTTAAATAGTAAAAATATTTCAAAATATTACTGTTTTCGCTGTACTTTGGATCAAATAAACGCAGGCTTGATGAGCAGAACAGACATTAAACATCAGACATCATTAAAAAAAATTAGAAATCTGACTGGTAGTGTATTTGCTAAATAAATGGTGAAATTACAAAAAATAAATAACTAATTTTTAAATAAATGAATTTTGCTACAACACAAGAAATCAACATCTACATTTGTTCAGACCGACACAAATAACTGCGACAGTTCGTACATAAACATATTTTGTTTTTTATTCAGCCTGATATGAATTACACATGATAAAAGAGAGGATCATCATCAAGTTATGCAATAACCTCCCTTCCCTTTATATAAACACCCCATCACAGACAGTTTCTACATCATCCTAAAAGAACAGAGGCCTCGGTACATGCTAGAGTTCACCTGAGGTTTGGGTTCTGATTATTTTTTGTCCTTTTCATATTTCCATTTGTCACCGAATCATGTTGTAGCAGTTGCAAAGTTGTCCTTAAATACTCAAAAGTGGTATTATGGGAAAATCAGAGCAGAGATGTCAGGTGTGTAAACTGACATCCTGCCCACATCAGAAACAAACGGGTCAGAAATAGAAAAAAAATGCAATAAATGTTAACATAAAAAGATGAGGATTATTATTCCTGTCCTGTCAGAACTGCATCCAAAAGGAATGATGTTTCAGTTATTATTTCTGCATGTCATCTGCACATTGAAAAGGCCCAATAAATCTGGAAAAAGTTGTTATCAGATCACAAGTCTAACACAACATAATGCAAATGGGGTTGAAACAAAAGTACTACATTATTCTAAATAAAAACAGGCACTAAATTTGTTCCCATGACCTAATTTTGTTCCCAGCACCACTTGAGACAAACAAATCTGGAACTAGTTGAAACAACACCATGTTCTGCAATGCCTTTATGTTCAAGACATTCAAATGCAACAATTCTGCTTGGGGGAAACGGTCTGTCGGTGGACAAACTTTACAACAAAAAGGGAAAGCAAAGAACAGATACAATTAATTATTAAAAAAAAAACAAACAAACAAACAAAAAAAAACAAACAAACTAGTGTTAATATGATTTGTTTAAAAGTCAAATTCACAAAGTGCAAATTATTTTAGTTTACATTACAGTTTTTAACAGGAATAACCTGTCAAGAACATGTCAGGGTCACGTTTCTACAGAAGCCCGTTTCCGCCACAGAATAAAAAAAATAAATAAATAAAACAACACTTAACAACACTTTTGTCCTTTTTCAAATTCCATGCAAAACTCAGAATTGCAAGAAAAAGTCAAAGATGCAAGAAAAGAGTGAGAATTGTTTGATATAAACTTAGAATTGTGTGATATAACTTGCAATTCTTAGAGTCAGAATTCCAAGATTTCAAGTGTCAAAATTGCAATATATAAACAAAAATGTGTATATAGTGTCAAAATTAAATTGCAATATCTATATAATATATAAATTGCAATATATAATACACAAATATCTAAACTGCAATATATAAACAAGAAAGGCAGAATTGCGAGATATACACTTGTTTGTTGCAATGTATAAACAAATAAATGCAAAAAAAAAAAAAAAAAAAAAAAAAAGATTACAAATGAATAAATTCTGAGTTTATCACTCACAATTCTGCCTTTCTTTTCTTTGCTTTTTTAATGGAATTTTTTTTTGATTAGATATTGCAATTTTGACACTTGAAATCTTGGATATCTGACTTTTTTCTGAGAGCAGCAAGTTTATATCTCACAACTCTTGAGTTTGTTTCAAAATATAGTGTGCAATATATAAACTGAAAGTTGCAAAAAAAAAGGCAAAATTGTGAGATATAAACTCAGAATTACAAAATATAAACAATAGATTTTAATCATTTGTTAAAAAAAAAAAAAAAAAAAAAAAAAATCATAATAATAATAATAACAATAATAAATAAAAAAAAATGAGAGATATAACCTTAAAAAAAAATGTCAGAATTCCAAGATTTCAAGTGTTGAAATTGCAAAATATAAACAAAACAAAAAACAGAAATATATTAAAAAAGCAGAATTGTGAGAGATAAACTCAAAATGTAATCATTTGTACAAAAAAGGGCAAAACTGTGAGATATAACTTTTAGAAAAAAAAAGTCAGAATTACGAGATAAAAAGTTGCATTTTTTTAATTCCATGGCAGAATCGGCTTCCATATGTTTCACCTCAAAATTGAAAAATAAATATTTATTTGTCAAAATAAAAAAAAAAAAAAAAAAAAAAGAAACCATTAAGAGTTTTTACATGGTAGTAAAAGTAAAAAAAAAGAAAACAGAATTTTTTTTTTAAAAAAGCAAAATGTCTGGACACATGACGTTAAACATGCTTCGCCCCTCATGAAAATGTCACAAATGCAAACAAAAATGCCCTTAAAAACAGGCTTAAATTTTTTTTTTTTATTATTTTGGGGTGAAATGTGACCTGGACATAATTTGTGATGAGCATTTATGTCTTTTAAGATATACAAACGAGCAAAAGCAATTTTCGCCCCCACCCACCCTCAAATGCATTTCTGCATTCCTCTCCCCCTCCTCCTCTCCTGTGTTTATTACCCAGCATTCCTGTCCCTGGTCCTTTAACGCATCATTTAAATAAAAGTAATGCCATGCTGATAGGTTTGTCGCGTCGTAAAACTTTCTTTCGTTCACTTCCACCTCTTCCCACCTTCTGTGTCTTCCCTGTGAACGGTAATGAATAAAATATATAATACATTTGTCATTAAATAGTTTTTTGTCTCTTGCACGGTCCGCATGCATAAGGAACGCAGGGGCAGCCTAAGGACGGGGGGAGGAGAAGGCCATGTTGTCGTGCGAACGGTTGGGTCGTGTGATAACGGTCACGTCTGCGATACGAACTCGCTCCTTTGGTCCACAAGTACACTGTTCTGCACGTTCACATCAACCAGAACAGTCCAGACTATGAAACTCCAGTGTGTTTGTTTGTGTGTGTATGTGTAAGTGTGTGTGTGTGTGGTCCTTTCTGTCAGTTTTCACTGGGTTTCGCAGAAAATCACTGAAGCTTCGTCCCCAGCTTTCGTTGTCTGTTTCTGTATGGGAAGACGACAAAAGAAAAGTGAAAGACAAGGGTTTACAAGGTCTTTTTCACTCGGATGAGGCTATAAACGTGTTAAACTATTACATAAACTATAATCTAACAAGTTACCTAGCATTTTAAATGCCAGAATGTTTGTAAATGGTTCATGCAAACCTGTCACTGCAAGATTTTCCCACTAAAAATATGGAACTTTCCATTAAAATTGTGACACAGGAAGTGAAATCTTTATGGAATGATTCGTCTTCCCACCATACCTTTCTACACTATGGTGGGTTCTAATTTTTAAATTTTTTTTTTTTTTTTTTTACACACATTGCCATGCTAACTGCATTCATCAAGCTTAACCAGTAAAGTTATTTTGCAAAAAATGATAAAATTTACGTAAGCTTATTAAGTTAACCTTACGTTAATAGTTTTTTTATTAGCTTTTGTTTATAGACATATCCCAAATTGGTCACAAGAATTGCAAACTTCATACAAAACAAATTTCTTAATTAAAACATTTATTTTCATCTTTCACACAAACAAGGCTTTTAAGTCTTTTGTAGACTTGACTTATGGAGGAAAAAAAAACTTAGATATTTAGGCTAAATAAGGCATGTGTGTTTATATTTATTTATTAAATTATATATTAAATTACAAACCCAAAAATATTATACCCAAGGTATATACCCAGAAAGATATTAGATACGTAGGCTAAATTATTTATATATATATATATATATATATATATATATATATATATATATATATATATATATATATATATATATATATAACTGTTGTTAGACATATCCCAAATTAGTCCCAAGAATTGCAAAATACAAAGTAACTGAAAAAAAAAATTATAATAATAACAACATTTAAATAAATAAATAAATAAATAAATAAATAAAAGCTCACATAACATTTAGTTTAACCTTTTGCACAAACAACTTTTTGTGTGGGTTGTGCATACCTTCTGTCAATAGCTTCATTTTTATTTTGTACTCTTTTTGAAGTGTCAGAAATATCTGATGGCAACTGATAAAGTCTGTTCCTTGGATGCAATGAATAAGGCTTTGGATAAAAGACTCTGGCAAACGCTTAAAAAATTAAAATTTAAATATAAATGCAGTGAAAATTAATGTGTACTAGGGCTGTTAAGTTACAAAAGGGAACACAAAATGACTATAAAAATAGTTAAGAAGACTCATATGAAATACCCTCGAACTGAAATTTAGCAGTAGATGCTGTAGGTGAGTTTACCTGGCTTCTGATCTGGTTACTGTGTATTCAAACCACAGGATGTTGGGAATGAGACTCGTATCTCTCACCAGAAAAAACTCTGAGATTGGCCTGAGACGAGAAAGAGAAACACAGATCATTAAAACAGAGCTCTGTGTGTGTGTAAGTGACTTTGGATGTGAACATCTGTGCATGTGCTTGCATCATTACCAGGCTGCTATCTTGGGAAAGAGTGGCGTTAGCACCTCTTGGGTGATAAAAAACCAAACCACTCCCATCACCATCCCGGCCACACCCCCATAAATCACCTGACTCCAGGTGTGGTACAGGAGGTAGACTCTATGAGGACAAACATGAGCAATGCATCAATATTACAGCAAGACTGAACTACTGCACTCGCTTACAGAAAAAAACCATTTACCTGCTGTATGAAACGGACAGAGCCACAGCCAGTAGAATGATGGACAGTATATGTCGCCATAACAGTTCAACACACCTGGCATTGTTCGTCTGATGCATTCTGGAGAAAAAGACAAAACACAATTTTTAAAAAAATATCAGAAATGTTTCCTGAGTAGCAAATCAGCATATTAGAATGATTTGTGAAAGATCATGTGACACTGAAGACTGGAGTAATGATGCTAAAAATTCAGCTTTGATCACAGGAATAAATTACATTTTAAAATATATTCACACAGAAAACAGTTATTATAAAGCGTAATAATTTTTCAGTTTTGATGTTTTTACTGTATTTTTGATCAAATAAATGTAGACTGTTTTTCTAGTTTTTTTTTTTTTTTTTTTTTTTTTTATAAAGAGTAAACAGTATTAAAACACAACTAAGAGCAGCAAGTGGTTCTCTTTTTTTGTCAGTTCTGTTCTTTTTAACTTTAGTAAAATGTTATCAATAAAAAAAAGAGAAAATCTTACCTTAAATAAAGAAAAAGAAAAAAGTATACAACAAAAAACCAGATGAACTGAGAGTGACTGGAAGGCATCCCGTACTCTGTCGTGACTGAGCTGTGACCTGTTAATAGTAAATTCACAAAATATTAGAGATGTGGACAATGTTATTGACTAGTCGGGTACTAGTTATGAATGAACTTGTGAAGTAATAAAGAGTTAGAGCCAACCATTCCACCAAACTAAGATCTGCTTTTTTAGTGAGACAAAAATCACAATAGCTATGAGGAACTCAGTCACGGTGCAGTGTTATTAACTAAACTAAAACCATTAAATAATAACTTTATTTAAAAAAAAATACTTTATTAAAATATGTTGAAAAAATAAATAAATAAATAAAACCTACCAAAAAATAAATAAATAAAAAAAAAGATAAAAATTAGACAGCATGATTATTGCACAGGTGTGCCTTAGCCTGGCCACAATAAAAGGCCACTCTAAAATGTGCAGTTTTACTGTAATGGGGGGGTCCGAAAACCAGTCAGTATCTGGTGTGACCACCATTTGTCTCACGCAGTGCAACATCTCGCATAGAGTTGATCAGGTTGTTGATTGTGGCCTGTGGAATGTTGGTCCACTCCTCTTCAATGGCTGTGCCAAGTTGCTGGATATTGGCAGGAGCTGGAACACACTGTCGTATACACCGATCCAGAGCATCCCAATGGGTGACATGTCTGGTGAGTATGCTGGCCATGCAAGAACTGGGATGTTTTCAGCTTCCAGGAATTGTGTACAGATCCTTGCAACATGGAGCTGTGCATTATCATGCTGCAACATGAGGTGATGTTTTGTGGATGAATGGCACAACAATGGGCCTCAGGATCTCGTCACAGTATCTCTGTGCATTCAAAATGTCATGAATAAAATGCACCTGTGTTCATTGTCCAAAACATACGCCTGCTCATACCATAACCCCACCGCCGCCATGGGCCACTCGATCCACAACGTTGACATCAGCAAACCGCTCACCCACACGACGCCATACACGCTGTCTGCCATCTGCCCCTGAAAACTGGGATTCATCCGTGGAGAGAACACCTCTCCAAAGTGCCAGACGCCATCGAATGTGAGCATTTGCCCACTCAAGTCGGTTACGACGACAAACCGCAGTCAGGTCGAGACCCTGATGAGAACGACGAGCATGCAGACGAGCTTCCCTGAGATGGTTTCTGACAGTTTGTGCAGAAATTCTTTGGTTATGCAAACTGAAATTTTCCGGGTGGCTGGTCTCAGATGATCTTGGAGGTGAAGATGCTGGATGTGGAGGCTGGGCTGGGGTGGTTACACGTGGTCTGCGGTTGTGAGGCCGGTTGGATGTACTGCCAAATTTTCTGAAACACCTTTGGAGACAGCTTATGGTAGAGAAATTAATTCAATTCACGGGCAACAGTTCTGGTGGACATTCCTGCAGTCAGTTGCCAACTGCACACTCCCTCAAAACTTGCAACATCCGTGGCATTGTGCTGTGTGATAAATTTTTTTTTAGAGTGGCCTTTCATTGTGGCCAGCCTAAGGCACACCTGTGCAATAATCATGCTGTCTAATCAGCATCTTGATATGCCACACCTGTGAGGTGGATGGATTATCTCGGCAAAGGAGAAGTGCTCACTTTAGAAAGATTTAGACAGATTTGTGAACAATATTTGAGAGAAATAGGCCTTTTGTGTACAAAAAAAGTCTTAGATCTTCGAGTTCAGCTCATGAAAAATGGGAACAAAAACAAGTGTTGCATTTATAATTTTGGTCAGTGTAAATCAAAGTATTATTTGTCGTTTCTTGCTTGTGAAATTTACTTGCAAATGTTTCTACACCATACAATTGAGGTCAAAAGCTTTCATCCGCCTTGCAGAATCTGCAACATGTTAATTATTTTATCAAAATAAGAGGGATCATACAAAATGCTGTTATTTTTTATTTAGTACTGGGCTGAATAAGATATTTCACATAAAAGACATTTAGTCCACAAAAGAAAATAATAGTTGAATTTATAAAAATGAACCCGTGCAAAAGTTTACATACACATACGCTTGATTCTTAATACTGTGTTTTACCTGAATGATCCACAGCTGTGTTTTTTGTTTAGTGATAGTTGCTCATGAGTCTGTTGTTTGTCCTGAACAGTTTAACTGTCTGCTGTTCTTCAGAAAAATCCTTCAGGTCCCACTAATTCTTTGTTTTTTCAGCATTTTTTTTAAAATTTGAACTCTTTCCTAAATGACAGTATGATTTTGAGATCCATCTTTTCACACTGAGGACAACTGAGGGACTCATATGCAACTATTACAGAAGGTTCAAACACTCACTAATGCTCCAGAAGGAAACACAATGCATTAAGAACCGGGGGTGAAAACTTTTTGAATTTAAAGACAGAGTAAATTTAACTTCTTTTGTCTTCTGGGAAACATGTAAGTATCTTCTGTAGCTTCTGAAGGGCAGTACTAAATGAAAAAAATATGATATTTAGGCAAAATAAGAAAAATGTACACATATTCATTCTGTTCAAAAGTTTTCACCCCCGGCTCTTAATGCATTGTTTCTCCTTCTGGAGCATCAGTGAGTGTTTGAACCTTCTGTAATAGTTGCATACGAGTCCCTCAATTGTCCTTAGTGTGAAAAGATGTATCTCAAAATCATTCAGTCATTGTTGGAAAGGGTTCAAAGAAACAAAATTGCTGAAAAACCAAAGAATTTGTAGGACCTGAAGGATTTTTCAGAAGAACAGCGAGCAGTTTAACTGTTCAGGACAAGCAAAGGACACATGAACAACTATCACTAAACCAAAAAAAAAAAAAAAAAAAAAACAGCTGTGGATCATTTAAATCAGGTAACAACACATAAGAATCAAGCATATGTAAATATTTGAACAGGGTCATTTTTATAAATTCAACTATTATTTTCGCTTGTGGACTATATGTAAACATCTTTTATGTGAAATATTTCTTATTCAGTACTTAGTCTTTTAGTACTTACTTCGGTACTTAGTCAGTACTAAATAAAAAATAACATGCATTTTGTATGATCCCTCTTATTTTGGTAAAATAAGTAACATTTTGCAGATTCTGCAAGGTGTAGCCTATGTAAACTTTTGACCTCAACTGTATGTAGTTGCCAAGACAGCATTTTTAATGCTAAATAAAGTAAACTACAACTAATAAATAAAATTTTAGGTCACACTTTATATTAGGTGGCCTTAACTACTGTGTACTTACATCAAAAAATAAGTACAATGTACTTATTGTTGTCATATTGTATTGCAAATCACTTTTGCTTCTATTAAAGTGGGATACAGGTAAGGTTAGGGACAGGTTTGGTGGTGTGGGTAGGTATAAGAGTGGGTTAGGGTGCAAGAGATGGGTCAACAGTGTAATTATATATGTGATTACAGAAATTAATTACAGATGTAATTACATATAGGTTTTTTTAAAAATGTAAGTACAATGCAAAAACATGTATGTACACAATAAGTGCACTGTACCAAATGATTAATTTAAATGTAAGTACATAGTAGTTAAGGCCACCTAATATAAAGTGGGACCAAATTTTATAAAACTATACAGACACTGTAAAAGAAAAAAATAACAATTAAAAAAAAAATAAAAATTTTCACAAAAACACAACAAAAAGACTAAAAAGTAAATAAAATTCAAGTAAAAACAGAAAATGTAAAACTAATATTTCATTCACATGATTTTATTAATATCGCTAAGCTAAATTAACAGTGTGTTTGAATGTGTTCCACTGAACAAAAACAAGCATGTACTACTAATTATGTTCTTTTTGCATGTCTTCCGTTAGGAAGAACAAGTTGTTTTTAACAGATTGCAGGTGCTTTTTGTTATCCGACTCCCGAAATAGGTCGGCTGCACACGGCTGATCTCAATAAACCTCACTAAAGGTTAACGACTTGGGCTGGTAACTGACAGGTTGCAGGTCAAGCCCCAGGTTAGTTCACAAACTACCCATTGTGTTTTTGAACATGGTCTTGCCAGTATTGTGTCTATTGGCATAAAGTCTGGTCCAATTTTGCAGACTATCCTGGCCAAGAAAACCGCCTACACAGTCCGTCTGGCCGACACGTAAATCAATAAAGCACAGTTTGTTTTGTGGCGGAAAAACTCACAAGGCAGTCTACATTTAAACACACCGCCTCTAAACTCAGATTCTCCTATAATGATGTATGACAGTTCGTTTAAACTAACAAGCTGACATTAACATGACTAACCTCCACACGGCCGAGGCTCCTTTAGAATGTGTTTGAGCAGCCAGTTTAGTCCCTCGTTCATGATCAAACCCCCAAAAAAAGAGATCTGGGAGAGAGAACGCACATTAGGGATGAAATGCGGTTTGGGATTTGATCCTATACCCTGCTGCTGTGTGCATCACGTGTCTCACCGTATGTAGCTCTCGCTTAAAGACGATCAGAGTGACGAATCCGACGAGGATCGCGATGGGCAACAGGCTCATGCAGGCCAATACCTGCCCCGTCAGATCACCTGGACAAACAAACAAGGTAAGATTTAGCAATTTAGAGTCCTTCTTTTTTGCACCCGGAGCCTGTCAAAACAAACTAGGGCTCTGTTCAGAACAGCTACTCTGCGGTATGCAATTGACTTATTAAATCAAACTGCCAAAAAGTTAGAAATATTTACACAAACTTGGATTAAAAATGTTTTTCTCTAAGATAAGATGATAAATAGACACTAATTGAATTAAACGGTGCATTCACACTATGTCAACAAAGGATATTCAACTCAGAGCTGTTCACTTTGAATTCAGAGGGTGGAAACACTATTAAAGTTGGCATGAAATAAAAATTCACCCCATCTATTTTCTAAATGCATGCTATAGCTCATGTTGTGAATAATTCATCTGTGCATACAAATCTTTTTTTTAACATCATAATGTTTAATCAAAATTTAATTACTGGAACTTCAAGCGAAAATGATGTAAGCATGACTTTTGTCTACTTAAACTCCTCCACCATAAATTCTAATTCATCTGCATCCACTTTTGCATAGAAATTAATCCCGCCCTACATTTTTTTAAAAATTTTGATAAAATGTTACAAAAAATGTACGTCAGTCACAATACAGAAGAAATGATCTGTCGCTACGTCTGTTTCATCGTAACTTTAACACCAAAATATCTTTTGAGTAATCAGTAGACATGATCACAATACAGTAACAGTCATTATGCAAATGCCTTAATAAATATGTAGGTTAGTTATTAGGTTATTTTCTTTCATTATTTTAAATATTAAGAATATTACCTGGGTAATTACATTTTAAAGTGGTTAGATTGTGGGGAAACAGATCAAATAAATTCTGATAAATTGATATTTTTATGATTTTCCCAATTTTTAAAAATATAAATAAAGGATAAAATCCAGAACAAAAAATATAAAATAAAACGTTCACTGTATTTCTGATCAAATTAATTCAGATAAATAGATTTTTTTTTAATTTTTCCCAACTTTTTAAATATAAAGCAGGATAAAATCCAGAATAAAAAATATAAAATAAAATATTCACTGTATTTCTGATCAAATAAATTCAGACAGATTTTATGATTTTTCTAACTTTTTAAATATAATGAAGGACAAAATCTAGAATAAAAAATATGACATAAAATGTTCACTATACTTCTGATCAAATAAATTCAAATAAGTAGAATTTTTTTTATCATTTTCCCAACTTTTTAAATATAAAGCAGGATAAAATTCAGAATAAAAAATACAAAATAAAATATTTACTTTATTTCTGATCAAAACAATTCAGATAAATAGATTTCATCCCAACCTTTTAAATATAAAGCAGGACAAAATCCAGAATAAAAATATAAAATAAAATGTTCACTATACTTCTGATCAAATAAATTCAAATAAGTAGATTTCTAATGATTTTCCCAACTTTTTGAATATAAAGCAGGATAAAAATATAAAATAAAATGTTTACTGCATTTCTGATCAAACAAATTCAGATAAATAGATTTTTAATGGTTTTCCCAACTTTTTATATATAAAGCAAGATAAATCCAAAATAAAATAACAAAATGTTAACTGTATTTCTGGTCAAATAAATTCATAACTAAATTTTTTATGCCTTTCCCAATGTTTTAAATATAAAGCAGGATAAAATCCAGAATAAAACATATAAAAAAAAATGTTCACTGTATTTCTGATCAAATACATTCAGATAAATAGATACAAAAATTAGATTTCCTTTAAAAACATTTTTAAAAAATCGTGCTGACGCAACACCGTTAAAAGGCACTTTATGAATATAAATTTATATAAATAAAGTTTTTGTAGTAACGTTTCACATAATTAGTAAAAACCCAATTTCCTCTCTTTTATTGGCAATACTGTGATTTTAATAAAACACTATAAATAAAAATGAGAAAATCTTCTTTAACTAGCGAGAAAAAAGCATAATTAAAAATACAAAAAACGAATTGCAAAACAGCTAATTCAAACTATGATCAGAGAAAGCACAGGAATTAGTATTATAAGTATTACTAAAGATTAGTCCATGCATGGCAGAGAATTCCAGAAGAACTGTCTCGGATTGTATTTAAAACCTTCCCCTGAGCATAAAGCACTAAAAGTGGGCCATTTCACAACCAACAGAGAAGCATTTCTCATATATGCATAATATATAAAGGTTGATTGCATGTTGCATTTGCCAAACTGCACATACAGGCTTGCTTTATCTCATGCATACCCATACTGGCACGTTTTACCATCTAATGCACCATGCATGCCAATTTAATATGCAAACACATTCAACTATGTGACAGCAGTTTGAACACGGAAGATGTTCTTGGTTTTCTTCGTAACCCGTAGCGTTTCTGTGTTTGCCATTAAGCGCAGTATATTTTTGACTAGCTTTGACGTGTTCCAGGGTTTTGAGGTCAGTTTATGTACTTCCAAATCCAGGTAGACCCTCACGAACGACAGGACCCAGAAAGGGTGTGATGCAACCGGGAATGAACTGGATTAACCCTCCAGAGCCACGAGTCTTGCCTGAAACTTACAGGAGCAGTTGGGTCTCATGTGCTTGATTTAGACGCAACCACCTGCATCTAATGCTACTATTGGTCAAAGGCTTGTTGATTCGATCTTAAATTAGATGAATGTTTTAGCAATAAGCCGTGAATATTCAAAGAAACTGAATAAGGGTCTCCCGGTGTGGTGAACTAGGGAGCGTACAGGACCATCGCGCATGCGCAATACACAAGCGCACTATTTGGCAGCAAGCAGAACGCGCTGTGTAACGCGGGCGCACTATTTGGCAACCCAGCCCTGGCCGTGTCCATTCAGTTGCGCGATGTTCCACAGAAGCCACGGCGCGAATAAACTGTCGTATGATGATACGAACGGCTTTGCGGGGAAAACAACGATTTAAGATGCTCTTACCAGCCGGATATTCTACGTGGGTTAAGGATATCGACCGCCATCGAGGTGGTGCCGAGCACTGCTCTTCCGACGCCATCTTACCCGGACACCGGGCATCGGTCGTCAACCAATCAGAATGAAACGCCCCGACGCGTTCGACCAATCACATTCACCGGACGCTGCTACGACGCGCGGCCATTCACCAAGCGCATTGTCAAAGGAAAAAAATCTGCACGGGAACAGTCGGCCAATCAGAGACGTGTGGCTAAGGGGATGGACCAATCAGAACACGTTTGGCTGGACATATGAAAATTGGATTTATTCAAATGAAAGAAGAAAAATTAAGTGAATGGGGAGATCCTCTTCAATTGATATCAACTACGTGAAGGCAACCAGCGCCACACACACAGTGTGGTTCATTATTACATACTTTTTGATAAACTTTTACAGTTCCAAAATTCAATAAAATAAGAAAATAAAATAATAAAATTATAATATATAAAAAATCTATAAATTCGTTTATAAAACGAATTCAAAAGCCTTTTTAACCTGGAAATAAATCAAATTTATTCAAGCCATTGATTTTTAAAATAGAGATTTTAGATATGAATAAAGTAAGGTCTGTGGCCTAAACCTAACTTTATCCAATAAATGCATGAGGTAAAACTCTTACACAAATCTTTAAAATTGGTTAAAAACAAGAAAGCCCTTGGGTTGTCTTTTCACTTGGATTTGTATAATTGAATGTTGTATTTCATTTTTTATGCATCTTATTTATTTTTCTTAGTTTAGTTTGACATATTTTTGGTTAGCCCAACCAAGGCTGAATAATATTGGTTATATTTTGGAATGTAATTGTGTTCCTTGTTTGGTTGTAAAGTTGATGCAATTAAAAAAAGAAGGAAAAAGGTATGTGGTTATAATTACCTGAAGACAGTTTTTTTTATGTCATGAAGTACACTTAGTCATAACTCAAGCATGAATTTTAATTTACTAAATAAGCTGCTAAACAAGGAATACAACTACCTACTTTCGAATTGGACAAAAGTTATAGTCCACATATTGCAAATACCAATCTATTATGATCAATTAAAAATGTTAAGATTGTAAAATGTAAGCTTTGCTTTTAAAACCATCGAGCTTCAAAGAAACATCAGAAGTGTGAAGGTCCTTCAACCCTTTCAGCCATAGAGACTGAATTAAATGTACTAAAATGTGCCTACATTTAAAATGCTTTGGGTCAAAGGTCATATTCTGATGGTTTTTCCATTGTTCCTGAAAAGTCTGAGACGTAGATGATAATAAAGACACGTTTTAAAGACAGATAGAAAAAAAGAAAGACTTTATGTTGGCTAGGGAAGGCAAAATGACAATATAGTTTTCAATAATAAACTAAAACAATGAATAGAACAACATTAATTTGTAAGAACATTCAAGGGGGGAAAAAAGTACACACACACACAAAGGCAAGTGAAGAACACAAACACACCAAGCAAATATTTCAATGAAAAAGACTTGATTTGCTTTCCACCCTCTTTGGCCATCGTTAATAGACACCCAATTCTTGCAAAAACATTTTAGACATAAACCATTGTGTTTTTTTTAAGTGAATTATCCAGGTGCAAAATAACAACCCCCTTCAATGAAAACATCCCATACAATTCTATATATACCTCATCTTCATTTCTCTTCAATTTGGTGCTTTGTTTTTCAATCAGTCATTACATGAGAAACGGCACATCTATCAGAAATTGTACCGTAACTTAATATAAAAATCAGAGTATCTGTTACTGTCAGTCAGTAACTCTTTTATCACACTGGTGATTCTTTAATAATCACATCAAATATCAATAATCTTCAGATGAACCAATGTGATTTAAAAATGGGACACGGACACAATGAGTGATTGTTTCAGAGCTTTAACAGGGATGTAGCAGCACAGGTCAAAACATTATTTCATGATGTCTTCACCCAGACTCATGCAGATTAAACAGCGTTTTGGGAATTTTAATCAATGGAATGATATGAAATCAATCAAATATTTCCATCTCACTTATACTTTAAGTCTGGTCTTGTTGCACTAATGCATGCTTATCTACATTAGACATTTCTACAAATTCACATTTTAACACTGAAAAAAATGGGAAAAACCCATTTATGATAATGAAATTTGAGGTGCACAATTTTGGTTATCCAATTAATAATAATTCATAGCAATCAAGCCAGTAAATATGTGTTTGTTAAGAATGATATCTTTGCATCCAAGTTGGTACAGCTAGGTTTGGGTCACAATTATGATTTTAATTGAAGCGGTGTGCACTTGTGTATTCAAAGCACATTTAACAAAGGCAAAAAGAATATACTGATAACAACAGAGGCACAACCAATCACTCATAACCTCTCAATGTCTACATACTTTAACGGTTAGTTATAACCAATGTCTTTCTTCACTTACCTCAACATTTGCACCTTAATATTTTAAATACCTTTACATTTGTTTTCATATAAATTACATATCTGTCCAACACAATTAAATTTAAAGACAAAAGAAAAGAAAAGAAAATACAAATGCACTACATATACGCTAATTAACATCTCTATATTTTGATAAAAATAGAGAAAATGAACATCTGTATATTTCTTAAAGTGCAAGACACCCAACACTGGTGAAACCAGTTTTAAATAGTCAATATGAGGAGGAAAGAAGCACTATAATGATCCTAATACCTAAAACCCTGCACAATTAAGGAACATGGTCAAGTTTTGTAAAGGCTCAGCAATTTGGAAGATTGTTGTAGGCATTTCATGCATATTCTGTTTAAAAATGACTAAGATTTGCCTTATTTTCTAAAATTATCAGTGCTTTTATCAGCTCATTTTGCTTGCTAATGTATGTTTTTGCAAGTAAAATTCATTGAATGTACGTTTGACCAATCAAAAGACCTGAAAGATGCTGTTTGGTTGCTCGTTTTGAATGTTTCAAATGGGTTGAATACAATTGAAACACTATCAATGGCATCTGTGCCACTGCCATAGTATAAACGTATACTATATTAATTATAATATTTTATAGAGTAAAAAAAAATCCACTTTTTAATTGAATCTTGAAGTAATTTTCCCAATAGTTTGCATCATCTTTTTATTTGTTTTTACAAAATCAACTCGACGAAATGATCACAATGGCACAGATGTTGTTGACACCTTAACAACCTCAGCTCAAAGTTAAAGTATATATATAAAATTAGCATTGACGATTTCTCCTCGGCTAATTGTGCTCTACAACTGTGACCTATTTGACCCTGCTGTATTGAATTTATAATACATAATGAACATCTGTATTGTAGAATAGCAGACAATCAGCGATTTTACTCCATGAGCAAGCCTGAATATGGATGACGGACAAAAACAAGTTGTATAAATCATGAATGAAGTGCGATGATGGAAAATACAACGTCTTAAATATAGCTCTGATGAACACTGTGACTGATATATTGTGAGGGTGAGAACAAATGCAGCGTTTCTTAAAACTAACAGAACAAACCACAAGGGTTGCAGCAGCTCTCAAAGGACACGAATGAGCTCATCTAATGCGATCCGGACCACTGCATCCTGTTTTATTCTTGAATGATGCACTTCCTGTGTGAGTCTCTCTTTGAAACGCTCTTAAACTGCTGAGAGATTTACACTAAAGTTCTTAAATCTCAATGTTCAGTGCTACCCAAGATTCAGTGCAAGACTTTTTTTGGCCATTGGCACAAAGATAAACGCTCAATGACATACATTCACATACAAAACATCTGCAAAGCGACCCATAAAACCTAGAGTTTAGACATGAGGCATTGGTTGGTTGGGGGTTTGATTCAGAAGAGTTGTAAGTTTGGCTATAAGATGGTTTTATTCAGTCATAAGAAACTTTCCAAAGCATCCGGGCTTTTAAAACGAAGGTGTCTAAATAGCAGCGACGGATATTTGATGGCAAATTTGCTGAAGCAGATCAAAAAAAGGCCTCGGTTGAGTCAGTAGTGGTAATCGATCTTTTAAATGAATGCAGGTCTATGAACACTTTATAGTCCTGTTGATTGGTCGACGATGACGAATAGCTAATTAGATTTATATTCTAGTCTCCTTCAGAACTAACAGGTCTGAATTAGGATTGTGCACCTTTGTCCTGCTCTCCGCTGGCGTCCGGATGCCCGCTGTTGGCTTGGCTGGGGCTCTTGGGTAAAGCTCCATTGGTCTCAGGTAGACTGTCAATGCCCAGGTATCCCACTAGGATATCCGCCCGTCTGTGGGACAGACTGAGGATGTCCTCGGCCAGAGACGGGACGGACGTGAAACGCACCTTATCGTGGTCAAACATGTCCTTCAGATACTGAACAATCTGTTGCTGTGGAGATCAAAGCAGAATGTGATATTAATTCTGGGTTGTTTTGATTATGATATATGATATAACTTGACATCTTGTATGTCTAAATGTGTTTGAATCAATTGTTGTTTTGTTTAAAGTCAGGCAAAGATGCATTAAATTGATCAAAAGTGACAGTAAAGACATTTATAATGTTACAGAAGATGTCTATTTCAAATTAATCAAATAAATGTTGTTCTTTTGAACTTTCTATTCATCAAAGAATCTTGAAAAATAAAATGTATCACAGTTTCCACAAACATAGGAAGCTGCACAACTGTTTTCAACATTTATAATGATCAGAAATGTTTCCTAAACAGCAAACCAGCCTATTAGAATGATTTCTGAAGGATCATGTGACACTGAAGACTGGAGTAATGATGCAGAAAATTCAGCTTTGATCACAAGAATAAATTACATTTTACAATATATTCAAATACAAAACAGTTTTTAAAAATTGTAATAATATTTAATATTTTTTAACAATTTAAATGTTTACTTTGATCAAATAAATGTACCTTTTGAAGAATGTTTTTGATTGTTTTAGCTTCTCTAACCAAACAAACCTTATCTTTCTTTCAATATATGATCCTTTTATTCTTTTATGTTTCCTAAAAAATAAAATAAAATAATTAATATAAATAAATTATTATTATTACAATAATTATTTATTTATTTATTTTTTTTAGAAAACATAAAAAAGAAAAATCTTATATTGAAAAGAAAGATAAGGTTTGTTTGGTGTGAGATGCTAAAGCAATCAAAAAGGTAATGTTTATGTGTATGTGTGGGTTTTTAAATGAACAACTTATAACAGATCTCCATTACTTTTAAATTCATTTTTAAAAATCTGTATTTTTGTCTTTGCAAATGTCTAAAAGATTGTTTATTTCAGAAACGACATAAAATAATAATTTATGAGAAATTCATCAAAATGAATTGAGTTTAGGATTAAAAAGAGAACAAAGATTCGTTCATATTTTTTAAAGATGTAAATATTTGTATTGGACAATAACACAAAAATACTTATTTTTTTTGTTTGCAGTGAATTCAACATTTAATTTACAATTACATTCATTCATATAGCAGATGCTTTTATCCAGAGTGACTTAACACTGAGGAAACTCAACAAGCGATTCGTCATAAACAGGCAAATAAACACAGGAAGTGCTTGCAATACAAAGTTTCAGGCATTGTTCAGATTAGTACAAGATAGACAGGGAGGGATTAAGGAAAGAGAAAGCAAAGTTTATGTATTTATTTATTTTTAATGCCATGACTTTATAACTTTTCAATTTCCTGCTCCCATTTCAGACCTTTTTAGACCTTAATTTGTGGTAGTGTGAATTTGAAGACCTTTTTAAGATGTGTAGAAACCCGTCATCTATTCTCTGACAGGGAGTTCACGACAGGCATCAGTGTGTCACAGAGATCAGATTAGCATCCAATTATGTGCTGATCTGGATTACAGGTGTTTCTGGATTACCGGGAGGGTTAGCTCAGGTTATGAAGGAGGAGTGTGGAGAACACTGAGAGCGTCTTACCTTGAATATGGTGCACACCTCACTGAGGTGCTGTCGGGGGCCTAGAAACCCAAAAGCCAAAACTGGACTCACGTGTTCAGAGATGGCATAGAAATGGGCAATAAAACCATCGGGAACCTGAGCAACAAACACAAAACAATATGTGTGATCTGAATCTAGACATGGTTTCAGAGATATAATGTCATGTTTTGTTTTGCTTTTCACACTTACCATTAACAACCTCCTTTTGGCTTTTAGCACTGACCAACAGGCTGTAGCCAATGCCTTATATAAATAGAGAGATGCAGAACAGAAATAAGAAATACAAAGACAGCTCAAGACAGAAATTATAGACTTTAAAAAACAAACATTCACCAATATTAACTAGTATTTGATTTTTAAAATAACAAATGCAAATAACCCACTTCCTATCAAGAACCAGTGTTTGACTTTTTAGGGCTGCTATATGGTTCTTTACTGAAAAGCATTTTTATAGGTTCTTCAGATCAGCATTTTGATTTTTAGAACATAGATGGTTTCTAAAACAATAAAAATTCTTGTGGTGCTTAAGAAACCATCTTATTCTTCTTTTTAATTCTAAACACTTTGATTCTCTCAGTTGTGTAAATCCAATATGACTGGATTTGATTCTGAGCTCTAATGTTGGCGTACCGTCTCTTTGAAACTGTCCGAGAGCCATCGGTTCCTTAGAACCGCGACCACTGAAGACGGAGGACTTTCCAGATCTTCAAATGCATCCATGAGGATAAAGTCCAGCACAATGTCAAAGAAGTTCATGCAGACCACCTAGAGAAAGGTCAAACCTCTATAAGTCAAAAACAATCAGTGTTATTTATTCATATTAATGAGCTTTTATTTTTTATATTTTCAGCTGTCATTTTAATTTGTTTTGTTAATTTTGTTGTCTTTTTTGAAATTATTTTTTTCTTTAGAATAGAATTTTTTTTCTTAAAAACGGAATTATATATACATATACACACACATATATACATATCCCATCTTTGAACATAGACATAAAAATGCACTATCCAGACTTATTATTTTCATAATTCATGAATGAAAACATTTTGTAATATGATTTTGATGTACACTTTCTGTGGATGCAATGTCTGATTTTAAAATGCCTTTCAAAGGATGAATTTTGAGATTTTAAGTTTTGTACTGATATATAAATTTCTTATGATTTCTAAAGTGTGATAGGGGAAAAGGAAACAAAGAAAGTCTTTTGTGACAAAGGTCACTCAAAGAACTCGTGTTATGATGCAGATTTTTTTGAAGTTGCACTCTTTTCCTACATAATTTGTAACACAGAAATATGGTAAAATATCTATTGAGGAGTCTTAGACCTTTCCAACGATTAATAGTTTGTCATGATTGGATTAGGATTTATTTGTAATATGGTGAAGTAAACTTCACTAAGAGCTAAGGTTATGTTTTTCATTTAATATTTATATTTTATTTTTTAAACTTTATTTAAATTAATTTCAGTAAGTTTCAGTTCACAACAACAGTGGAACTGCCAAAAAGACGTTCATACAACCACCTATAAGTCAAGAACAATCCATGTTATTATTTATTAATATAAATCAGCTTTTATTTTTATATTTTCAGTTTTCATTTTAATTTTAGTTTTTGTTAATTTTGTTGATTCTTGTTTTTTTTTTTATTAATTTTTTCATGAAATTATATATATTTTTAAATATAAAATTCTCTTTAAAATATAATATTTCTTTAAAAATTTCATTAATTATTTAATTTCTTTTTATTTGCTTTTTGTTGTTTTTTTTTATCTCAACTACATATTTTGTTTCTAAGTTTACATTCTTCATCTAATATTTATATTTTATTTTATTAAACTTTTTTTTAAATTAATTTCAACAAGTTTTAGTTCACAATGACAACAGTGGAATAGTTGAGAATACCAGCTTGCAATCATTTTTTAATGCAGGGAATTTCATTTAGCCAACAAAAATCAATGATAAAAGGAGGAATGACAGACAGACAGATAAACAGAACAAACCCCTCGTCCTTCCAGCTCCATCTTGGTGACGGGCCACGTCTCTTCTCTCTGCGTGTACTGCAGCATGTCTTCGTAACTCTCCAGAAATGCCTTCGAACTCTAAACATTCACACAAATGCGAAAGTAGATGATAAATCATTCATTTCAATCTAAAAAAAAAAAAATCAACAGACAAATAAAAATGACTATTTTTACTGTATAAATGACTGTTTCTAGTCTTATTGTGCACAATTTGTCAATGCATGTTGTATTGTGAAAAAAATAAAACGTTACAGAAATTACAGTCAAAAGTTTGAAATAATTAAGAATTTTAAGATTTAAGTCTCTTCTGCTCACCAAGGCTGCACTTGAAGAAAAACAGTAATCCTTTGAAATATTGTTATTGTTATTGCGTTTTGAATTTGAATATATTTTAAATTTAAAAAAGTCTTTTGAGGGCAAAGCTGAATTTCCACAAAAATATTAAGAATTGTTTTCAACACTGATGCTTAATTTGAAATGTTTCTTGAGCAGCAAATCAGCATATTAGAATGATTTCTGAAGGATCATGTGACACTGAAGACTGGAGTAATGATGCTGAAAATTCAGGAATAAATTACATTTCAACATATATTCACATAGAAAACACCCATTTTAAATTGTAATAATATTTCACTATTTTTGCAGTATTTTTGATCAACAAATCCACCCTCAGTGACCAAAGAGACTTTTTTCAAAAACAAAGACATTTTAATTATTCCATTCATTTTTGAAACACCTTGTTGGCTTTGGCCAGAAGTCCCGATATTATCTGCTTCCCTGTATCCATGAAGAACATCCTGTGTGTCTCATCAAGCAGCAGCACCTACAGATACAACAAACACACACAGATCTCACCAACAGCCCCATTCCCATGTGTGTATGTGTGTAATCGTGTGCGAGAGTGTGCTGACCTGGAAGGCCTGGCGAACGCAGTGCAGTTTGGCGAGGAAATCCTGATCGCTGTAGCACTCCAGAAGTTCGGTTCTGTAACACAGCCACAAAAACGACAGAGTGTGTTTTCCCATCAGTCTTTGCTCCCTGAGCTACAACGGAAATCCTCCAATCCCAGTGGAGAATGATGTGGGAGGAGGACATCTGAACTGTATGTGCAGTACTACAACTGGGTCACGTTGGAGTGTAGGATTTAGGATATTATTTTGTAATGTGTTGGGTTTAGGATATGTAGTGTCCTATAAAAACTTTACCAATTTAACAATTTATAAAGCTGAATAGTAGCGTGTTTAATGCATGACAGATGGAGGCACCGATGCGCTCACTTAAAATACTCCATCATTCTTGGTCATACAGATAAGAGTAATACATCTTTTAAATTTAAAAGACTCTACATTTATTTGTGTGCATTCAGAATAACAACAAAACGTTGCGCTTTTGTAAAATAATTAAAGCAAACAGGATTCTGCCGTCTCTGTCTCTGTAAACTTGAGCGTGAAACTTTAAAACTCAATCTACACTTTTATTATTAAAACGTTAATGCAGTCTCCTTGCTGTTTTTTCCCTGAAACATTCATAATTATTTTATTTGCTGGTGCACTGTGACAAGCTTTTTTTGTGTGCGCTTGAGCGCTTATTAGGCTATGTAGGCAATTAAAGCCTCATTATTATGAGTTAAATGGTTTAATTACTAAACATGCAATTAGTCGACTAATGCTTAAAATGAACGACTACTAGTTGACCAGAAAAATCTTTAGTCGAGGGTACCCTTAATAATTAATTTCCCCCCCAAATTCTCTCTTCATTTTCCTGGATTCCATTTTTTATATTTTAATTGAATTTAATAATCAAAAAGTATAATAAATTAACAAAGTAATAGGGCTCTACCAAATGTATTTTATTTATTTTTGTAGGATTTTCAAGATATATCTATATATCTATATCTATATATATATATATATATATATATATATATATATATATATATATATATATATATATATATATATATATATATATATATTTATATATAATTTTTATTTTATTTAACAAAATGTATTCAACTATGTTGAAAGAAAAAAATAAAATATAACAAAAAAAAATTATTTTAAACTATTAAAAACTATTATTGTAATATTTTACAAATTGGAAAATTTTATTATTGTTCATATATTTGGATTTTAATATTTTACTTTATTTTAATATTTAAAAATTAAAATTGTAATTTTAAAATACACTACTGTTAAAAGGTTTAGGGGTTCAAGTAATTTTATTTGGATTTGGTGTTTTATGATTTAATACAAAAATGTCAGCAAAAACATGGATTAAAAAATTATATGTAATATTCCTTCAAAAATAATTAACAATATATTTTATACTAATAAATAATAGTGAATAAACTGAATTGTTATTATTTCTTCAATTTGGCAAAAAAATATTGTGATTAGATAGATAAATAGATAGATAGATAGATAGATAGATAGATAAAAAATTAAATTATTATTACTACTGCTAAACTCAAGTGTTCAACAAAATCAGAAAAACTATTATTGTAATATTTTACCAGATCAGAAAAAACTACTATTGCCTACTGTTGTAATATGTTGTAAACAAAAAAAAAGTATTTAAAAAAAAAATAATATTACACTTATTTTACATTGCAACTGTAACTGAATTACTATATAATTACAATTATATACTATATTAATACATAATTTTTTAATGTCTTATTTTCTTCATTTTCAAATGTTAAACCATGTTTATAATATAAAATTATGAATGTTAAAAAAATTCAAATACTACAATGGTATGTAAAAAAATATATATATTTTATAAAATATTTTATTTTTATTTTTATTTGAGCAAAGAAACAGTTTTTGTCAGATTTCATTGGTGATTTCAAATGGAAATAAAAATTTAATCGTAAGCTTGGTGAACAGTTTTAGAGAATTTGATGTTTCCCCATTCAAAGAGATGCTCAAGAGGCGTTTTAAAGATTTAAGGGACTTTGGTAGTGTTCGGCGTTTATTTAGGGTGTCGGTATGCAGTACCTCAGTGATCTGCAAGCCACGCTTCCATCTTTTACCAAACTCAGGGCTTCTTCGTACAACGCTGCCGGCTTGAGCGAATGATACGTGTCCTCCAGAGAGAACGTCTCAAACAACTACAGAGACAAAGAGGGAAGTGACATCATATACATGCAGGAAAAAACACATGATGACACCCACATGTGTGAATGTGTGTCCTGACCTCAGCAGCAGAGAAAAACGAGTCGTCCGACGTGACCGTCATAGCATCGTCGTCTTGGATGGGATGGGAACTCCCTAGTGTGGGCAGGATCAGGGTTGCTTCACTCTCTGCACACAAACAGCCTTATTTAGAAAGCTGAAAACGCACACAGGTGACGTCAGCATGTATTTGTGCGTGTCTTACCCAGGTCAGCGAGGAGGCTTTCGGGTGGTATGGTGCTGCCGAAGTCTTCCTGTAGATGATATGCTCGGTGCAGGAGAGACTCAAGCTTCTCCGCAAACTGATGATTGCGAAGCTCAGGCTGAAAATCAAATGGTGTGTTTTTATTTAGCAGCTCATGCCATTTTTCTGATGTTTATGAATTAGAGATATTTACCGAAAGACGCTCCACGAGTTCCAATCCTTGCGGCGCGATACTGTTTGATCCAGATGCACAGGAATGAGCTCTGTGTCTGATGTTTAAAGCAAGTTCCCATTTGCGCAGGGCCTCCTCAAACAGCTCCATTCCTGCAGGAGGAAGAGATGAAAGATGAGCAACATCAGCTGCACACATTTCTACAATTATGGAGGCTATGATTGGAAAGGACTGCTTATTGCATACTGTGCTGACAATTTAAAATTAAAAATTGAAATGTATTTTGTAAATGTAATATTTAATATTTTAAAATGTATTTTAATGTTTTATTATTGTTTATATATTAGGATTTTAATATTTTAATATTTAAAAATTTTAAGTTTACATTTTAAAATACACTACTGTTCAAAAGTTTAGGGTTTTAGGTAAAAAATTTTAATGTTTAATAAATCTCTTATGCTCACCGAGGCTTCATTTATTTAATAAAAAAATACAGTAAGATCAGCAATATTGCTAAAAAAAATTCAATATTTTTGCAATTTGTAAAAACTTTTCTATTTTAATATATTGTAAAACGTAATTTATTCCTGTGATCAAAGCTAAATTTTCAGCATCGTTACTTCAGTGTCACATGATCCTTCAGAAATCATTCTAATATGCTGATATGCGTTTTTTCATTTTACTATCAATGTTGAAAACAAATGTACTAATTTATATTTTTGTGGAAACTGTGATACATTTATTTATTTATTTTTTACTTAAAATGTAATATTTAATATTTTACAATTTATTTTAATTTATTTTATTTTATAATATTTTAATTTATTTTCATATTGTAAAATAAAATAAACTACTGTTCAAAAGTTTAGGGTTTTAGGTAGGATTTCTTAATGTTTAATAAATCTCTTATGCTTACCAAGGCTTCATTTATTTAATATAAAACACAGTAAAATCAGCAATATTGCTAAAAAAAAAATTAAATATTATTGCAATCTTTAAAACTGTTTTCTATTTTAATTTATTGTAAAACGTAATTTATTGCTGTGATCAAAGCTAAATTTTCTGCATTGTTACTTCAGTCTTCAGTATCACATGATCCTTCAGAAATCATTTTAACATGCTGATATTTTTTAATATTGCTATCGATTTTGAAAACATTTGTACCAATTCATATTTTCGCAGAAACCGTGATACATTTTTTTTTTTTTATTTAAAGGTAATATTTAATATTTAAAAAAATATTTTAGTATTTTAATTTATTTTAATATTTTAAAATTAAAATTAACATGTTAAAATACACTACTGTTCAAATGTTTAGGGTCAGTATAATTTTCTTTTATGTTTAATACATTTTTCACCAAGGCTTCATATATGTAATACAAAATACAGTAAAATCAACAAAAAATATTAAATATTTTTACAGTTTTTAAAAACTGTTCTCTATTTGAATATATTGTAAAATGTAATTTATTCCTGTGATGCAAAGCTGAATTAACAGCATCCTTACTTCATTCTTCAGAATTCATTCTAATATGCTGATTTGCTGCTCAAGAAACACTTTCTAATATTATCAATGATGAAAACAGTTGCACTGGTTCATATTTTTGTGCAAACCATGATGAATTTTTTCAAACGAAAGTTCAAAAGAACAGCATTTATGTGAAATAAAAATCTTTTGAAACTTTAATGTCACTTTCGATCAATTTAATGCATCCTTGCTGAATAAAACTATTAATTTTTCATAAAAAAAAAAAAAAAAAAAAAAAAGGTGTAGCATGTGAAAAAGTATGCAGCATTCATGACAATGCAATAGATCACAATAGTAAACTACATTACCCATGAGATAGAGGTTCTCAGCATTGGCATCCTCTCCGACTCCTGTCTCCTCTGCCACTGGCTCCGCATCCCACGCCATCCCAGTGTTCACTGATTGGTTGGGAGAGGAGGGGACTCGCATCTTAGGTGGATCCAAACAAAATGGTTAAAAACTGTCGGCTGAGAGTTGCTAATAAAAAAAAATGAAGACAGTGTGTAGATCCACGTACAGAGGCGATGCTGTGTGAAGAGCTCGAGTGTTTGCTTTGCGCAAGAGACGAAACGCCGCTAAGAGTGTCATTACTGCGGGTGCTGGGGCTCATCATCTGACGCCCTGGAACCGGGCCTGAAAACAGACGAATGAACAAATTAAAACAAAAATAATTGTATATAGCAATTTATTAGTGACAAATCAATAGATTTTATTTATTTATTTATTTATTTATTTTTTATAAATGTAAGATTGCTGTAATATACAGACATATTCTTAACGCACCTTAATTAATCTCATAAATATAAAATTATGGACGTTAAATTTAAAGACATTTATTTCATATTTATAAAATATTAATTTAATATTGTATATCATAATATAACATTATGGACATTAAATAATTATAATACTGTCACATTTGCTCAAAGTAAACTGATTAATTTTAATGAAAGTGGTCACAAAAACTAATTTATGTGTTAATTTTATGACTGTTTTTGGTGCAATAAGCCTTGACTAAAACTATATTTTTAGATTATTTAATTTATATAAAAATTATAAATGTACTTGTATATCATGATATTTTATTTTCAATGAAATAAAAAATTAAATATTATAAAATTACTACAAAAACACAGCCTCTTTAAAAGATAAATAAGTGAATCTGCTCACCTCTCTTGAGCGAGGCCGGCCGGCTGGTTCGGAGCAGCTGTTCTGGGATGCCCACAGGTTTCTGCGCTTCTTTACTGACTGCCTGCTTCCTCTTCCTGCCCCGTCTCTTTAACTGATGCGCGGTCAGTGCCAGAGCGACGCTGCCCAGAGCCGTGGCGAACAGCACCTTCTTCAGACTAGGGCTCAACTTCAGCTGAGAGAATATAGACTGAGAGAAAGATAGATGATGGAGAAAAGAGGATATCAGGAGAGAGAAAAACAGGAATCAGTTATTAGCTGTATTTATTATTAAAAAAATATATAAATTTTTTTAGGGGAAAGGGAATGAAATGACAATGACTGTATAGAATAACTGCAAAAATAATTGCAAAAATAAATACATAATTTCAGGTAAAAACACATTAAACTAAAACCACTAAAAATTGTTTGTGAAAAAACCAAATAAATAAGCTTAGGTTGCACTTAAAATTACTAAAAACTAAAACTAAAAATGACTAAAATTAAGACTAAAATTACTAAAACTAAATCTGAAATAAAAAATAATTGACAATCCAAACATAAATATAAAAACAAATATTTAAAATTATTTAAAAAAATATGAAAACTGAAAAGATAAACATATAAGCTAATTTTGTAATTTATATTTTTTACAATTCTTTAATTTTAATAATTATTTTACTGAAAATGGTCACAAAAACTAATTTAACACTGAAATTACAATTTTATGCTATTTGTTGTATTTTTTTATTATAATATTAATATTGAAATACTTGCACATTCACTCAAAGTATTATATTTTATATTACTTCACATTTCTACAATTATCATTTAAAATTAATAATTAATAATATTTTAACATTACAATATAACACCATGGACATTAAAAAATGTAAATACTCACACATTGACTCTAGCCTGATTAATTTCATAAAAATGATCACAAAAATTAATTTAACACTAAAATTACAATTTTATGCTATTTGTTGTATTTTATATTATACTTAAAAATTATAATTATATTAGGTATTAATAGGGTTAAATTTGTCCATGAAGAAAAACTTCCACTTTAATTTGACAGCTGATAGTATAAAGTCCAAGACCTGTGAGATATCTGCATTTTTCCACGTTTCTTTGTTTGTTTGTGTGTAAGGAGTCGCTGTGAGGTGTATGATCAGATAAACAGAGGTGTGTTGTTGTGGTCTGTACCTGTCCAAAGGTGGAATACAGGAACACAGGTATCTCAGCCACGGTCATGGCTAAGGCCTGCATGATGGACACGCCCTCAGCACTTCTGATTGACATCTCAGCTCCACCCCTACCTCCTCCAGATGCCTTCACATCCGAGTCGCTCCTAACAAATACTGGAACAGCTGGAGCTGGAGTTCAGTTCTGTCCTCTGGTCTGAAGATCAGCAGGACTCATCCAGAAACAGAGCTTTCGATTCCACAACACAGCATTGACATGTTGTTCATTTTTGTTGCCTTGGAGACAATGAAAACACGTTTCATATTGTTCTAGTGGTTTAGATTAGAAGCTTTGCTTATATACACAGACTAAAAGACATCATATGCAAAACATGTATTAATATTGGCAATTTAGAGAAGACATTTAGTTAGACACCTCATATTCTGGCATTTACGTACAACAATAAAAACTTAAATTGACCTACACATACAGTTTTTTTCTCAGAAATCTGTTGAGAATTCGATATACTGTATGTGATCAACAACCCTGCAACATACATGAATACCAGAAGTCACTGACTGATTGTGAATGAGCTGAATCTGTTTATTTTACAGTAATTAATATAATTATTATTTGTTTATTTTGTTATTCTCACTCTATTTATGCTCATTCATAAATAAACTTGCCCCTCTATGTGTACATGTCCTTAGACACCAGCAGCACATTAGCTTAGCTCAACACATACACACCAGGCTCTTTTAAGACAGTTTCCAGTCACATAAACATTTATAGATGCTTAAAGCGGAGTTAAAAACAGACACATCATAGCAGCCTTAAATGCCATATAAAAAGTGAAATAATGAAAAGCAGCCCACACTCACTTTCTCCTGGTTTGGAAGGACATTTTCATTCCGCACTGCACACACTAACCTATGATTTCCTGGTGGGCGGGGCGGAGTTTTGAGCTACAGCGGAAAATACCTATTACAGCTTTAGATGGTTCAGCGGTAACCAATCGGGTAAGAGGAGGGAAAGACGCAACGCGTTGGATATCCAATGACATCAACAGTCACGACGCGACTCTTGCTTCTCCATAAACTGACATCTGACTGCACCGAGCACATTTTATTATTATTAATAATAAGAATAATAACAATAATGATAATAATAATAATAATAAAAATAATAACAATAATGATAATAATAATAATAATAATAATAATAATTTGTAAAGTATTAATAACGTTACGATTATGTACAATGTGCATTAGCCCACAGTCATCAAAAGTGGAAACACAAAATAACAAAGCGATATTTTAATAATTTTACAGTAGTAACAGTACCTGTTGTAATATATAATTTGACCAGTTATCATGATAAAAAGGAAAATGCTGATGAAAAATTATATTTTTTATTTTGTTTATTCTAAAACCTGTGATATTTTAGTTAGACCCCGAGTTATTTACATTCTATTAATGTCTCGTTTAAATAATTAAATAAAGCTCAATAATTCCTCATATTTTGCAAGTATGTCGAATTGAAGTAATCAATGCTATTATTATTATTATTATTATTATTATTATTATTATTATTATTATTTCTGAATGCACTGAGCACATTTTAATAATAATAATAATTTGTAAAATATAAACCATATAAACCAATTATACGTAATATAAACTGTATGATAAGATATTTATCACAGTCATTGACAGTGGAAATAACACAAAATAACAAATATTATTACGATATTTAAATATTAGTACGATATTTTATTATTTTTACAGTAGTAACAGTATCTATTCATTTAAGGGAAAATGCTGATGATAAAGTATGATATATTTTTTACCCTTTTTTTCAACATAATAATCCAACATTTTTTCATATTCTCATATTTTCCAAGTTATACAGAATTTCAGCAATCTATGCTTATTATTATTATTATTACATCTGACTGCACAAAGCACATTTTAATAATAATAATAATTTGTAAAATATAAATAACATTACAATTATATTCAATAAACATTTTATGATAAAATATGCAATATTCATCACAGTCATTAAAAATGGAAATTTTGGAAACATGATATTTTTACAGTAGTAACAATACCTGTTGTAATATATTATTTTACCAGTCACCAAGATAAAAGGGAAAATTCTGGTGATAAAGTATGATATATGTTTTATTTTGTTTATTCAAAAACCTGTGATATTTTAGTTAGACGCCAAGTTATTTACATTCTATTAATGTCTCGTTTAAATACTTAAATACAAGTTTTTACTTAATCCTTTTTTTAACGTAATCCATTTTTTTCTCATATTTTCCAAATTATATAGAATTTAAGTAATCTAAGCTTTTATTATTATTATCATTATTATTAGTAATATTATTATTCCCCCAGCGTCACACTCAGAGACGGAACTAAAGTCACAGCAGGGTTTACTGTCGGAACGTAAATATCTGCGTGTCAAGGAAAAATGTGAGAAGGCTAATCTTACAGCTAATTATGTTGTTATCTATTGTTTTCGTGCTCTCCATATACAAATGTGCGATTACAGTTAGGGCACATAAAAACATTATGTAATCGGCTGTATAATGATTTCTTAATGTGTTTATTGTCGTAAATGTGTCCGCTGCGATAAAAGTTTCATTATGTCAGCAGGTTTCATACTGTAATCAAAAGCCACAGTAGTCAAAATATTTACGTTCTATTATTCCTATAGTGAATATTAACAAATTGTTATCATTCTTAAAGTACTGTACGCGCATATACATTAACATATGTGTGTTCAATCAATTAACGTGATAAGTTTTTCGTATTTTCTCAAGGAAAGTGAGGGTTTCTTCCCCAGTTGAGCCCCTGGGTTGGAGCTTCAGCCTCAAAAGGACATGAAATCCCTGGTAACGTTACCTGTTTAATATTCTATAGTATAACTAGAAATCTGCAATAAATATATTGTATTATTTATTATGAATTAAACTCCAGTGGGGGTTCAATCTTCAGCTGGCTGGCAGTATGCCTCAACAAGTTTCAGCAACAACAGATTTTTGGCAGATTTCGTGTTTTGTGCTTAATTTCTTATTGTGAACCTGTTCAGTTCTTTACTTTTAGCGCGATTAAAGTGTTCAACTGGGAGCTTATTGTAGCTTCCACCGGCCGCTCAGTCAGTCAGCCGCGAGAGCGCTCCGAGTTTAACGCGTTCTCTACCACTCTTGCTACAAAAAATTATATTATTTCATGATCATTATTATATTCTAATGGGTCTAGTCTTTTAATTTGCCGGCGTTTTATGGAGTTTTATTATGAATAAAGTGTTTAAATGGCCGTGATTTCAACTGGCCGCTCAGTCAGTCAGCCGCGGGAGCGCTCCGAGTTTAACGCGTTCTCTACCACTCTTGGTACAAGGAAGTATATTATTTCATGATTATTATTAGATTCTTATGGGTCTAGTCTTTTAATTTGCCGACGTTTTATGGAGCTTTATTATGAATAAAGTGTTTAAATGGCCGTGATTTCAACTGGCAGCTTATTGTCGCTTCCACTGGCAGCTCAGTCAGACAGCCGCGAGAGCGCTCAGAGTTTAACGCGTTCTCTACCACTCTTGCTACAAGGAAGTATATTATTTCATGATCATTATTATATTCTTATGGGTCTAGTCTTTTAATCTGCCGACGTTTTATGGAGTTTTATTATGAATAAAGTGTTTAAATGGCCGCGATTTCAACTGGCAGCTTATTGTCGCTTCCACTGGCAGCTCAGTCAGACAGCCGCGAGAGCGCTCTGAGTTCAACGCGTTCTCTACCACTCTTGCCACAAGGAATTATATTATTTCATGATCATTAATATCTTCTTATGGGTCTATGCTTTTAATTTGTCCACGTTTTTTGGAGTTTTATTATTAATAAAGTGTCCAAATGGCCGTGATTTCAACTGGCAGCTTATTGTAGCTTCCACTGGCCGCTCAGTCAGTCAGCCGCGAGAGCGCTCTGAGTTTAAGCGAAGCGTCAGTAAGCAACCAGTCGTGATCACGTTCATTTGACTGCTTTAATTGTGGAAAAAAAACTAAAACGTCAATCATACAAAAGAACTGAGTCATAAGAATACATTCATAACAATAAAATAGTGTATTTCCTTGCAGCGAGAGCGACAGAGAACGCGTTATACTCGCAGAGCGGGTTGAGACTGCCAGCCACCAGCCCGCCACTGGCAGGTCACGTGACCTGCCAGAATCAGACTGGCTCCTGCCAGCCAGCTGAAGATTGAACCCCCTCTCTTAAACTCTTTAATGCCCTTCATCCCTCAGAGGTTTCACTGGATCTGCCTCATCCTCCTTGCTGTGTGTCTGATAATATGGTACCATTATATGATGAGGTCTAGACTTCATGAAAAAATGAAAAAAACAGGCCTGCGTGGTTACGTGAGGGTTCATCCCAACACTCGCTCAGTGCCATATGTAAGCAGCATTCCATCTTCGACCTTTTGTACAAGTTTTAGAATAGTTCACCCAGAAGTTATCAGACATGGGTGTTGTTTTTGACCAGATAAGACTGATGGCAGTAAATACTTTTGTATATGTAATGCGTTTTCAGTTCCTGGACTTCCGCTGTGGCCGCTGTGCCGTGGTGTCCAGCTCCGGGCAGATGCTGGGCGGTGGACGAGGTCAGGAGATCGACCGACAGGACTGTGTGATCCGGATGAACGTGGCGCCCACGGTCGGGTATGAGGCCGATGTGGGGAACAGGACCAGTCTGCGTGTGGTCTCTCACACCAGCGTGCCACACCTGGTACGGCAGCAGGGCTATTTCTTCGGGCGAGAGGCGAAAACTAGATACGTCATTTGGGGCCCTGAGAAAAACATGAGACAGGATGGAAAGGGGAAAATCTTCAATGCACTACTGATGCTGGCTAAGAAGTATCCACATACACGCATCTACACCGCCACCAGAGACAAGGTTCAGTACTGTGACAGCGTCTTTCAAAACGAGACGGGCAAAAACAGGCAAGTCGTCCTTTATTCTATCATCTTTATTATGTAAAAAAACTAATTGCAAATGTAGTAAATGAATCTCTTTATCTCTGGCAGGATGAAATCGGGGGCATTTCTCAGTACAGGGTTTTTTACAATGATTTTGGGTCTGGAGGTGTGTGACAGTATTCTGGTTTATGGAATGACTAATGGCTCTTACTGCAGGTGAGTTCAGTTGTTTGAGTTTAGTTTAAGAAAAAAAAACAAAATAAAATATAATAGAAAATATACATATATAAATAAAAAAATATATAAATAATAATTTTCATATACACACATACTGCTGATTAATGTTTTTTAAAGAAGTTTTTCTGCTCATCAAGGCTGCGTTTATTTGATTAAAAATACGGAAAAAAATATAATATTGTGAAATATTATTGCAATTTAAAATAGTGGTTTTCTACTTTAATATACTTTAAAATAGAATTGATTCCTGTAATCCAAAGCTGAATTTTCAGCATCGTTTTTCCAGTCGTCAGTGTGACATGATCCTTCAGAAAGTATATGCTGATATTTTTGGAACATGTGATACTTTTTTCAGGATTCTTTGATGAATAAAACATTAAAAAGAACTGCATTTACTTAAAATAGAAATCTTGTGTTATAATATATACTACTGGTAAAAGTTTGGGGTCAGTACATTTTTTCTTTCTTTCTTTCTTTGAAAGAATTAATACTTTTATTCAACAAGGATGTGTTAAATTGATAAAAGTGATAGTAAAGATTTGTATTTTGAATGATCTGAATGATTTCTGAAAGATTATGCGAAACTGAAGTCTGAAGTAATGGCTGATGAAAATTCAGCTTTGCATCACAGAAGGAAAATATATTTTAAAGTATATTAAAATAGAAAACTTTTTTTTTAAATTTCATATCATTACTTTTTCTGTGTCCGTATATAATACACATAATATATACACTACCGTTCAAAGGTTTGGGGTCAGTAAGACTTGTAATAGTCTTTAAAGTAGTCTCTTATGCTCATCAAGGCTGCATTTATTTGATTAAAAATATAGAAAAAAAAAACAGTAATATTGCAAAATGTTTTTACAATATAAAATAATGTTTTTTATTTTAACATACTTTAAAATAGAATTTATTCCTGTGATGAAAAGCTGAATTTTTATCAGCTGTTACTCCAGTCTTAAGTGTCACATGATCCTTCAGAAATCATTCTAATATGCGGATTTATTATTAGAATGATCAGTGTTGGATAATATCAACAGTTGTGCTGCCAAATATTTTTTGGAACCTGTAATTTTTTTTTCAGGATTCTTTCATGAATAACAAGTTTAAAAAGTACAGTGTTTATTCAAAATATAAATATTTTATAACAGTGTAAATTATTTATTATTAACTTTTAATAAACTTTTAATTATTAACTTAATACATCCTTGGTGAATAAAAGTATTAATTTCTTAAAAAAAAAAAAAAAAAAGAAACAATAAAAATGTACTGACCCCAAACTGTTGAACGGTAGTGTATATACTCGTGTACAGAAAATAATTTATAAAATTAATGGACTAGCTGTGGCTCAATATATTATGTAATCGACAGATTCATATTTTGAAGTGAAAAATATATTTATATAATATATATTTATATATGAATTTAACATCCTGTGGGTTTGAATTAGACTATGTATATCTGTGTATAGGATGTGTTTATGCATTTTTGCAGGTTACTTTTCTAAAATGATATTTCCTATGTTTTGTCTTGATTACAGTAACGCCAACCACTCGCTTGTGCCGTACCACTACTTCGAGCCGTCGCGTTTTGATGAGTGCCGCATGTACCGCGCTCACGAACACGCCAAGAGGGGTGGCCATCGCTTCATCACAGAGAAACACATTTACAGCCGTTGGGCATCTCAGGGGAAGCTGCAGTTTGTTTACCCATCCTTGTCAGCGCAGGAACATCAGGGCAGGAGCAAGACTAGTTTCAACCAGGTTTGACTTTGTGTGAAGATGTCGGTCAGGCTTCAGCAAACATTTTTCCTCATGATGTCAGTTTCTGGTCATGTCAAAAACCACTGCGGTTCTTTTATTGTGTGCATTTACTCATCAGTTGCTGCTTTGCCTTTGCTTATTCAGTAGAGGTTTATTCCTTCAGTCTTAAACGTAATTCTGCAAAGTATTCTTCATAACGAGCCTTTTGCATTACTGTATTACTGACAAAAACATGACATGCTAATTTGTCTAGTTGCTGGTTTACTAGCACTTTCCATGGTCAACTACTGAAATACTAAACTCATCTGTATGAGAAGATCTGAATTCAGAGCTCAAATGACATTTTAATACATTAATGTCAGATAATACCTCTTAAATTATCTGTGTATTCATAGCGATGATCATATGTTTTAACCACTATAAACTAATGGTGTGCAGTAAACTCAAGCTTACTCAACAGTAATTAGAGAGAACTAATGAACAGGATAACTCGCTAGGGTGTTGCAGTTCATTTAGCAGATGTTACATTAAAATATTTGTACAGGGTTCTGCAACTTTCTATCCCTTCTCGTAAATTATTCATTTTTTACATGTAGTGTCATCTTAGCTGTGTAAATATATCATATAATATAATTATATAATCAATTATATAAATGCTCAAAACGTATAATACTACATGTAATCGCTCCGTTATGCAGCGTTAGATGTGGTCATTTTTCATTATACATTTATTAGTATTTTCTATATTATTATTAATAAGTAATATTAAAGCAGCTGTTTATTAGTTGACACTGATGATTTTATTATTAACACTGTGATTTCCTAATGTTTCTTAGCAAAATGACATTTTTTAAAGGGGTCATTGGATGCCCGTTTTCCACAAGTTGATATGATTCTTTAGGGTCTTAATGAAAAGTCTATAATATACTTTGGTTAAAAATTCTCAATGGTTGTGGTAAACAACACCCTTTTTACCTTGTCAAAATCAGCTCTGCAAAAATCATCTCGTTCTGGTCGAGGCTGCTTTAAATGCAAATGAGCTCTGCTGGCCCGCCCCTCTCTTCTCTCTGTGGATTGACGAGCCTGTTTATTTTAGCTGTGTTTAGCCGTTAAACTTGCTAATTAGCACATTATTAGGAAAGGCGATTGCAAAGATTCATAAAAAAAATCCTTATACTCATATATGTAGATCGGGAGGCGCATTCCCTACACAAACAAACGTAATCAGCAGCTCAGATGTCGGGAGTAAATGACAACCGCTATGTTCATTATTACATCCAGCAACACAAAACCTCAATCGCTCAATTCTTAGTTTAACTCACATCCCTGCTCTGGCATCAAAACGTGGAGGTCAGACTGTTACAACTGATCTTAGGTAAGACACTTATGTCAATCAACTATTGTGGGAGCGGCCTCTGTGGGTGTGAAAAAGAGGATATTATTTTTACAGATTAATTAAAAACCACTGCGTGGATTTTTAGCCTTACAGGGTAGATTTACAGGGCACATTAATGTTCAAACAACATGTAAAAGTGAACTTAGCATCCGATGACCCCTTTAAGCATTTAACATTCTCATCTCATCAACAAAACTATGTGCATGTTTTTCCAAGAAAGTTTTTCCCTTTTTACCTTTTGCGTTGCACTTATATTTTGTTATTTTATGTGTGTGCGTTTATAGAGAATTTTATCATTTGCCATCTAACCTAAGAGGGTTAATTTCTATTTTTACTTAAAGGTTTTTTGTAAGGGTGAGAGAAAAGGTACTGTGCTTTTATGATTATATACATTTATTTTTGTATTTATTCCAAGGTGCAAAATGTTACTGTGGAACAAAACTGTTATTTTCGATATTTTAATATTGCATGCATGTGTTTGGTTAAGATGGTTTTTGGTGCTTGTTTTGTCTTATTATTAACATATAATGAGGTCACATTATGAATTAATATCATGAAATGCATCATGTCATATTTTCAACTACTCTGTATTTGATGCACAGGCTAATATGAGTTTCCAGTGAAAATTACTTTAATGTTTTATTTATTTTTACTTTAAAAAGTAAGAGATCCTTACACACATAATTTGATGAAAATTACTGTGTAATTCTGTGATGGTTTGACCTGTGATGACTCAGTTTCTCAAACTGAAATCACCAGTTAATAAACTAAACATTATTGTAATTTAATATGTATGTGTTTTGTATTGCCTTATATATATTTTTTTTTTTTTGTTTTTTTTGTTTTTTTTTTTGTTTCTTTGTTTTGTTAATTATATACCAGTCAAAAGTTTTTGAACAGTAACATTTTTAATGTTTTTTTTTTTTTTTTTTTTAAAGAAGTCTCTTCTGCTCTTTGCTCAGTACAGCAAAAACCATACAATTCTGAAATATTTTGTAATATTTAAAATAAATGTTTTCTACTTCAGTATATTTGAACATTTATTTCGGTGATTTCAAATCTGAACTTTTAGCATCATTATTCCAGTCACATGATCCTTCAGAAATCATTCTAATATTCTGATTTGCTGCTCAAAAAAAAAAAAAAAAAAAAAAACATTTTTTTTTATTATTATGTTAAAAACAGCTGAGTAGAATCTTTTTTTCAGGTTTCTTTGATGAATAAAACGTTCAGAAGAACATTTATCCAAAACAAAAATCTTTTGTAACATTATAAACGTCTTTATTATCCATTTTGATCAATTTAAAGCAGCCTTGCTAAATAAAAGTATTAATTTCTATGATTTCTTTCCCCCAAAAATAAAAAGCTTTTGAATGGTATAGTGTATAATGTTACAAAAGCTTTTTATTTTAGATAAATGCTGATCTTTGCATCTTTCTATTGAACAAAGAATAAAGAAAAAAATTAATCAACATTTACATATTGATAATAATAATAATAAATGTTTCTTGAACAGCAAATCAGCATATTAAAGAGATTTCTGAAGGATCATTTGACACTGAAGACTGGAGTAATGATGCTGAAAATTCAGCTTTGATCACAGGAATAAATTACATTTTAAAATATATTTAAATAGAAAACAGTTATTTTAAATAGTAAAAATATTTTAAAAATGAACTGTTTTTGCCGTACTTTGAATCAAATAAATGCAGGCTTGGTGAGCAGAAGAGACTTTAAAAAATACTGTTCAAAAACTTTTGACTGGTAGTGTGTATATCAACTGTTTTCTATTGAAATACATTTTAAAATGTTATTTATTACACCATTTATCCACATGATCCTTCAGAAATCATTCTGATTATCAATGTTGACAACGCTTTCATTCTCATCGCGTCCACAGCGTGTGGAAGCGTTTTGATTGGTCGCTTCGCTGCTGGCGTCATGAGCGTTCTGTCGTGAGCGCGTCGCGTCTTCAGTAATGTAAACCATAGATAAACGCCGTTTGCCGCGCATGCGCACACGCTCCTCCGGCGGAGATAATTATGAGGCGGCGGATGGATTGATGTTGGTGGTGATGATGATGATGATGATGATGATAATGCTGCGCGGATTCAGCAACATCCAGAATAAAACCCTGACGCATCGGTAAGAATCGTCGTCTGGTTGTTTATATTCGCTCAGATGTGACGAGTGGTGAATCGGTTTATTCTGCAGATCAGACGCTGCTTTATCCTGATGATCGCAGCAGCTTATATGGGCAGCATCACACACAGATGCTTTATGTTGTGTGTTTTCATCAACACAGGTCTATAATGTGTGTGAGAAAAGCATTTTGATTGATAATACCGTAATTATCTACATAGATGCGTTTATTTCAGGCAAATGGCCTGTATCGGTTTACAGAGGCCCTGGAGGTATGACTTATGATAGGTTTTAATATTTTTAAGACATTGGATTAAAAAAAAAAAACATTAAACATTGGGTTTTTCCTCATATCTTACATATCTATATAACTTATATTTAAACTAACAGGTGTTAGGTTTTAACGTTTTAAAGGTGTCCGGTTACTAAAGGATATATAATATCCTGTGTGTTTGTCTCCTGTCAGAATGAAGTCTGATGTTTTTTTTTGTTTTTTTTTAAATCACTAATTTAAATAATAAATCATTATGGCTTGTGTAAATCTGTAAATTCTGAATAGAAGTTTGAATATAATTGTTGTATAATTTGCACACAGTGTTTTTTTTTTTTTTTTGGCACAGAAAGCTGATACAATTTCTCTTTCTTTCTTTAGGCATGAGCATTGAAACCTGATAGAAGGGTAGCAGGAGAATGAGACTGCGGTTTGTAGATAAAGTGAGTAGAAAAACCCTTAAAATATATATATTTTTAAATTATATACACTAGTGGTCAAAAGTTAATTATTAATAATTATATTTGAATTAATTTTTAATGCATTTAAAATGTCATCACAAGAATAAATTACAATTCAAAATATTTTTAAAATAGAAAACAATTGTTTGAAATAGTTTTTTTAATTGTGTGTGGTTATCAGCAATCAATAATCAATATAAAATACCTGCTGCTATTTTTGCAGTTCAAGAAGCATTAAAATAGTATAATATTTACTTTTCTTTTTTAATATATTCTGATAAAACATACAGGTAATTATCAGATTATGTGGAGCTTGAAAGTTGCTTTTGTATGTCATATTATTAATGCTAATCTAATTTCTAGTAGTTTTCTCAAGTGTTTATGTATAATATGACTGTCATTGGTGAGTAAGCTGATGAGCTCGTGTGTGTTTCCTCAGCAATGGCAGCAGGGGCAGCGGATGGTGATTTATGGGGCGGTCTTCCTCATCATGACCCTCCTCATCCTCTACAGCTCCAACAGCTCAGCTGATCTTTACAGCTCCTTTAAAGTCACAGAGTTTCGCCATGTCATCAAACACACCAACCTTAAGAAATGGGCTGGGATAGAGGGATATGTTCCTGTTTATGGCAACAAGGTGATCCTGAAATTTTTACAAATTATATTTTTAACCCATCCTGTAAAAAAAAAAAAAAAAAAAATTCTGGCCAAATATATGCATATTTAAATATTATTAAATATTAATAACTATGAAATATAAATAAATATATAGCCATTCATATATATTGGCTAGAATGTTTTTTAATTAAATTAAATTCTTGTAAATCTTAAAAATTGAATTCAAAATCTATTTGAAAAAAAAAAAAAGATTTTTTTTTTGCACAATATATGTATGTTTACTTTGAAAATGAATGAAAATGGATAGATAAATAAGTAAATAAATACAATATGCAAAAAAATTAAGTTAAATGTATAATTAATTATAATGATTAACAATAAAATAATTAATTAAACTTAATGAAATTAATAAAAAACTATAATTTTAGAATAATTATATTAATTAAATATATAAATATATTTTAACATCTATATTAGCATATTTTTTGACAGTTTTTGTATATTTTGAATATTTGTCTAAATATATTATTTGCTGTTTGGGAAAAAACACTAGTATTCTTAATTAAATAAATTATTGATTAATATATAATTAATTATATAATTAATGATAAGAATTAATAATACCATTAAATAATTAATAAAAATCATTTAAAATCTATGTAAGCATTACATTGTTGACCATTTTTTGTATATTTTGAAATATATTTAAAATCATTCTCTAATTCTTAATAAAATAAATGATGAATTATACAAATTTAAAAAAATATATTAATATAATGAATTAAATATATAAATATATTTTAACATCTGTATTAGCATTATAATTTTTTGCCATTTTTGTACAGTTTAAAATACATTTAAAAATATGTCTGAAAATATATATTATTTGCTGTATGGAAAGAAACACACTAGACTTATTTATTAAAGTATGGATTGATGTCTAATTCATAATACAATTAATAATAAAATAAAATAATTAATAAAAAATATTAATTTAAATATAAAAATATATTTATATATATATATATATATATAATATAAAAAAATTATTTTAAATAATAAATCAAAAAATAGAATAATTTTCTGTATATTTTGAAATATATTTAAAAACATTTGCAGTATGTAGAAATATAAACTCTAATTCGTAATAAAATAAATGATGAAGTATACAAGTAAAAAAAATTATAATAATTAATTAAATATATAAATATGTTTGAACATCCATATTAGCAATATATTTTATATTTTTTGCTAAATTGTTGTTTCAGAGCATGAACCTGCACTGCCGTCAGTGTGCATTAGTGACCAGCTCTAGTCACGTGTTGGGGACTCACGCCGGAGACGAGATCGACCGTACGGAGTGCATCATCCGCATGAACGACGCCCCGACCACCGGCTACGAATCGGACGTGGGGAACCGGACCAGCGTGCGCGTCGTGGCTCATTCCAGCGTATTCCGGGTGGTTCGCAAACCTGCCGAGTTCCTCAATCACTCAGAGAGCCCTGCCATCATATTCTGGGGCCCGTCGACGAAGATCGGCCGCGACGCAAAGGGAACGCTGTACCGGCTGATCCAGAGAGTCAGTATGACCTACAGTAACATGTCCTTCTTCTTCATCTCACCCGGCAAAATGCAGAAGTTTGACACGCTCTTTCAGAAAGAGACCGGCCGAGACAGGTAAACACCTTCACTTCATATACTTTCATTTGTTTTCAGTGTTGTTTTGATTGTTACATTTGTAATATTTGTTCTAGCAGGGCTGAGTGATAAAGACAAAATATGATTTTTCCATATCATTAGATACTGAAATGTATTATAATATTAATTTTAATATCCAAATGCACCTCACATGTTCGTTAGAGCTCAAAAATTAATGTACACATAACTTGTTTGTTTACAGATAAGCTGTCTTTTAATTTAGGGCATGAAATTGGTCATTAAATTGTATTTATTTATTTATTTAAAAATTCTCTGTTTTCCATTATATTTTTTCTGGATTCTGTGATTTAATACAAAGTTATCATCAAAAACAGTTTTAATGAAAATTTATTAAAACTTAAACAATTGAATCAATCTTTTAAAATGTAATCAAAATGATAATATAACAGTTCATTTATGACAAAACATTTTTATTTTTTTATTATATTTTTGTAAAAACAGAACTTGTTACAACAACAATGGCAGTTACAACAGCCATTTATATACTGTTATAGTTTTTGTTCATATTTTTAATTACATTGTAATTTTACATTTTCTGTTTTTATATTTAGAGTTTTAGTAATTTTTTGCCATCATTTTTTTATGTCTATTTTTATTATGTTTTAATTGTTTGTTTATTTAGTTATTTAGTTTAATGACAATAATAAATGTTATCTTAGTTTGTTTTTCTTTTTAGTTTTATTTATTGATAATAAAACCTACAACATGGTTAAAAATATCTTGGTTGTATGCTATTAATTATTATCAATAATAATATTAATGTCAATATTGTGAAAATAGTTTTTAATTTTGTGAATGTATTTATATATTTATTTTATTAATAATATTGATTTATCACTCAGCCCTAATTATTTTTTTTTTTGTTGTGTTGAAATATAAATAAAAATATATGAAGAAATTAGGTAAACTTAAGAAAATAATTAAATATAATTAATCATGATAATAAGATAAAATAATTTCAATTATTTAAAAAAGAATACATTTAATAATAATAATAATAATAATGTAAAAAATAATGTAAGTAGTTGTATTTAATTTTTTGGATTTTTTTTTTTTTTTTTTACTCAATATTTATTTATCACTCAGCCCTAATATTATTTTCATTAAGTATATAATTAATCATAATTATTAATAAAATAAAATCATTTCAATTATTTAAAAAAGAATACATTTAATAATAATAATAATGTAAAAATAGTTGTATTTAATTTTGTGGATATTTTTTATTTATTTTTTTACTCAATATTGATTTATCACTCAGCCCTAATATTGTTTTCATTAAGTATATAATTAATCATAATTATTAATAAAATAAAATCATTTCAATTATTTAAAAAAAAATACATTTAATAATAATAATAATAATAATAATAATAATAATACATTTAAATATATAAATATATTCCAACATCTATAAACAAAGAGCACTAATTAGTTACTGTATTGTATTGTTTGAACATTGTTAAATTGCTGTATTTTTCAGTGTTTGTTATTGTTTCACAGAAAAAAGTCTCAGTCCTGGTTAAGCACGGGCTGGTTTACCATGGTCATTGCCATAGAGATGTGTGACAACATAAAGGTTTATGGGATGGTGCCGCCAAACCATTGTGGGTAAGAGAAAGTAATTCGACCTTCAAAAGGTGGAGTTTTTAAAAAATAAACTGATGTTGTCCCTGAAATATAATTTCCTGAATTGTGTTTCCCACAGGAAGCGTCCTCAGCCCAAACGGCTGCCCTACCACTATTACAAACCCAGAGGTCCAGACGAGTGTGTGACGTACCTCCAGAACGAAAGAGGGCGCCGTGGATCACACCACCGCTTCATCACTGAGAAACAGGTATTTGCGCGCTGGGCCAAGCAGTACAACATCAGCTACAGCCACCCAATGTGGTGAGAAACACATCGGACACGATCCAAAACAATCCATCTGCCCGGTGAGTTGGAGCCAACATGGCGGCTTTCTGTAGCTCTGTGACCTTTTGATCCAGAATGGCTGCTGGTTTCTCTTTGATCTGGATTAGTGACTGAGCCTAAATGGAGGCCATGTAGGATCCAAGAACAACCCGAGGGTGGACAATCTTAGTTGACTGAACAGATGACGGAACGTATATTGTCTTAAACATGATGACATTTTCAAAAACATCTACATATTACTGCCGTAAAGTTTTCCTACGCCTTCTCTTACACAGTTTTTCACCCACAATCGGTTGTTTCTCACAGAACGGAGGCCTTTTGGATGAGAATGAAAGAGAAATCCTTTATGTCAGTTGCCAAATGGAAGATTCACATACATCCTGTGGTACAATCAACACATTTGAATGTTAGTCATGTAAAACTACCAGAGAATAGGAATGAGAATTTAATAACTTTACAAGATTAAGAGTATGTTTTATTGTGTAAATAAAAACTATGTAAATTGTTATTCCAAAAAATATTTTTACAAGTTTATATGGTTTTAAAATGCCCTAAAAAAGACAGTATTACAATAAACTATTTAAAAAACACAACTTTTTAAATAACCAGGTAAATGGCCATTTTTAATCATATCATTTTCAAACAACACATTTTGTGTACTTTTTGGGAAGAATTTATACCTTTATGAATTTGAAACCTGGCCAAATGTCAAGTCAAAGTTCTGGAACATTCTATAATTCCATTTAATATGGAATTTTATTCACTACAAGAACATGTCCGGGTCATTTTTTTGCCTAAAAATTGAATTATTTCCATGACATTTAAACACATTTCACAGCCATTTTTCATTACTGAAATGAAAATTAAATTGTACAATACATGTACATTATGTAAAGTATACTTTATAGTAATATTTGTTGCATTGAATGCAATATATGCTTATTTTAAAAAAATGTCAGTGTATTGTGATTTTTATTACTGTATTATCTCATAATACTGAAGTGTTGTGAATATTTTTCGTTACTTGAAATTAAGCTGAAATAAAACAAACATCAGTTAAAAGACTATTTTTATTTAAAACACTTAATGAAATTTTGAAAAATTGAACCTTTTAATTGTTAATGCTACATTTTTAAAATTTACTAAAACAAATAAAAAATAGAAAATAAAAAATTGGTTTATTTTAAAATAAAAAATAAACAGAAGTAATGCTAATAAAACAAATACAAAACAAAATTAATAAAACTTAATTAAAAGTTTTAAACTGATGAAAATATTAACTAATAAAATATTAGAAGAAAAACTTGAATGAAAATTTTAAATGTACTAAAATGACTAAAACTGAAATAAAAATAAAGCCAAACAGAAATTTAAAAAAATGATAAATGCACATACAATTTTTCAAAGCTAAATTGAAATGAAAACTGAAAATATAAAAATAAAAAAAGCTTTTTAAAATATTAATAAATACTGTAATAATTATGCCGTAATGGGATTTTTCTGCAATGTAAATCACATAATTAAATTATGTATTCGGAATTTGCAAAACATCTTACTGGACCTAAAATAGGCGTTTTATAAAACGGTTATTCCATATACGTAGTAAGGTTTTTGGCAAAATAAAACTGTATCATTACAAAATAAAAGTGTAATGATATTAATAAAAATATTTTTCTTCCGCCAAACAATGTAGTTCCTCAGAAACGGTTGTGGTTGCAACAAAGTGGTTGCCGAGCAACTCACAGATGTAAACAAAGGTGTATGTCTGTAGAGTAATTTACAACAGCTTAGAGCGCGGCTCAACCAATCAGAATCAAGTACCGGAACTATCCGTTTTATAATATAATTTTTATTTCTTTTCTTTTAATTGTGAAGTGAAATATGACCCGGACGTATCACATAACCCAAGAAGTAAACAAAATGTACTATATTCATACTCAACACCAACAATCACAAACATACTGTGTCGCCGGGTAAAGTGTGTCAGCGGTGTATAGAGGCCTTTCAACTTATTCAGACTTTTTACCAAGTAGTTGTAATGTTATTGATCAGTTGTACGACTTGAATTTCTCTGGCTACAGCTGTTAGTGTATAAACACACATTAGCTATTACACTAGAACTCGCTTCTGTTTCCAAATGAGTATTTCACTATGACTGTTGTAAATGCTCTGCTCTCATTGGACGACGCTGTTTCTGGCACTGTGCTTTCATTGGAGAACTCAAGTTGTCGTTGGTGATGGGTAGTGGTAGTCTGGGTAACATACGTGCTGCTTTGAATGTCTTGCCTTCGATATGTACAAAAACAGAATTTATAAATAACACAACCGCATGGATTCATTTGCATTAAAGGGGTAGTACACACAAATTAAAATTTGCTGAGAATGTCCTCATCCTCAGGCCATCGAAGATGTAGATGAGTTTGTTTCTTCATCAGATTTGGAGAAATGTGGCATCGCATCACTTGCTCACCAATGGATCCTCTGCAGCGAATGGGTACCGTCAGATTCAGAGTCCAAACAGCTGATAAAAACATTACAGTAATGCATATTGTGCATATTTCTCTCCTGATTCAGGCAAGATGACTTTTTTCACTGGAGGAAGCGTTATTATAGATTATGGATTTGTATTTTGGTCAGAAGGATTATTTGTAGATTATTGTGACGCTTTTATCAGCCATTTGGACTCTTACTCTGACGGCACCCATTCACTGCAAGTGAATGAGTGATACTTTATTTCTCCAAACCTGATGAAGAAACAAACTCATCTGTATCTTGGATGGCCTGAAGGTAAGCATATTTTAATTTTGAGGTGAACTGTTCCTTTAAGTTGAACACGCATTAACATGATGCTTCTGTCGCCTCTAATCACCAAGTGTCAAAAATCAACAAGCATGAGAAGAACTCCTAGTTTTGAATGACATGTTTCTTCTTAAACATCCCAAGTATTACATTTTTCATTTTCAAGTCCTGCTTGATAATAATCCTAATTACCACCCATAACAGAGAATGTGTCTTCATTTCATTATTTAAAACCGACCATCTGCCCGAGCACCAGAGCAGAGGGATTGTGGGTAATAACCATCTGGGCTATTTGTATTATTTCTGCACAGGGTTGCAGGCTGAAATCAGTATGTATTGTGATGATGATGATGATGATGATGATTATTACTCATGACTGCAGTGATATGAGCTGATTGTTTTGCTCGTTTCTCATTATGAATGTTCTTGACATGCCTGTCTTAAGAAAAATAAACGTATACATTTGAAAACAGACTTGAGTTTCATGGTTTGTTTAAGGTTATAAACAAATTTCATGACAGTTCACTGATACAAATTGATATTTCAATACAAAATGATTCACAAACATGTACACTGGTAAGGTCTTGACAGCTGTACTTCCTGTGGTCATCCTTTGGATTGGTCAGGAAATACAGTTGCGATTTTCTGCCTGAGTCCTGATAAACTGATCAATATGGCCTCCTGTATGAAAGATAATAACATTAACTTAACGTCAACAGAAAAGAACGATAACTATAGAAATATCTATATCATTCAATTTCAATTTGTCTGCCACTTTAAATGCTCAAGCTTTTTAAAATCTGGTGGATTCTGATTGGCTGTCAGTGTTTTTATCATTCATCAGCTGGAAAAAAAAAAGTTCATCCGTGTCATTATTGTTACAGTAAAATGTATCATACATTTACATTATGTAAAGTATACCTCATAGTACTATTTGTTGAATTGACTTATATATGCTGATTTGAAAAAAAAAAAAAAAAAAAAAAAGTGTGATTTTGAATATATTGTGATTTATATAAATTACTTTTTCAGTACTGTATTGTCTCATGCCGAAGCATTGTTACTAAATTAATTAAACAAAAATAATATTAAAAAAATATTTTAATTAAAGCTCAAATAAAATATTAGAAAAAATAAACATAAAATGTAGAATATGTTGCATTAAAAATTAAAATAAAAAAGCTGAATTAATAGAATGATTAAAATAGCTGAAATAAAAAAATAAGCCAAATATAAAGATTAAAAAAAATGCAAAATTAACAAATTAAAATTGAAATAAGTTAAAATTTTATGGTACATGTACATTATGTAAAGTATACATAGTAGTAATATTTGTTGCATTGAATGCAATACATTATTTAAAAAAAAAAATCAGTGTATTGTGATTATTATTACTGTATTATCTCAAACTGGAGTGCTGTTATTAACTAAAATTATAACAAATAATTTGTTATTTGAAATTATGCTGAAATAAACTAAAATATAAACAATGTAAAATTTAAATTGAATTAAAAAAAAACAACACTTTCAAAAACAACACTTAAAATTAAAACAAAATTGAAAATATATTTAAAAAAAAATATTAACTAATATAATATTAGAAGAAAAACTTTAGAAATTAGAAATGATGATAACTAAAATAAGTTTTAAGTACTAAAATTACTAGAACTGAAATAAAAAAATAAAGCCAAACAGAAATAAAAAAACAAAACAAAACAAAACAAAACAAAAAAAAATGATAAATGCACATAAAATTACTCAAAGTTAGACCGAAATGAAAACTGAAAATATAAAACTAATAATAAAAAAAGCGTATAACAATATTAATACATACTGTAATAATACATAAATAATACTAAGCACTATTTTATACCGTAATGAGATATTTCTGCAATGCAAATCACAAAATGTAATTAGAATTAGCAAAACATCTTACTGGGCCTAAAATATTTTTTTAGTGAAAACTAAAAAAATACATTTATATTAAAAAATAAAAAAAATTAGAAAAAATTAACTTAAAAATTAGAATGTGTTACATTAAAAATACAAATAAAAAAGTTCAAGCTGAATTATTAGAATGATTAAAATAACTGAAATAAAAAATAAATCAAATAGAAAGATTTAAAAAAATAAATTATTATATTATATTATATTATATTATAGTTATAATTATCATCTTTGGTGTGCACAGGCCTTTAAACAAGAAAGAGAACATGAATCTTCAAATGAAACCATTTTTCGATATGGATGCTTAACAGACATGCATTTTCTGTCTCACCTCGGTGCGGATGGTGCGACTGCCCTGCCCGGGACAGGTGTTGAGGTAAAGGTTAAAGAGCACGCTGGGGTCAGTGATGTTCAGATTCTCATCGCCATCGACACTCGCTTCTAAACCCTGAAGACCACCGAACACCACCAGCATGTGCCTGACAGACAATAACACTGAGTTTTCTTTCCCGCAGCATAATTAAAGAAATAGTTCACCTAGAAATAAACATTTGCTAATATGTTCTAATCATCTTTCGTCATCAGATTTGGAGAAATGCAGCATCACTTGCTCACCAATGGATCCATTGCACTGAATGGGTGCCGTCAGAATGAGAGTCCAAACAGCTGATAAAAACATCACAATAATCCACAAGTAATCCACACCACTCCAGTCCATCAGTTAACATCTCGAGAAGCCAAAAGCTGCATGTTTATAAGAAAACAATCCATCAAGATGTTTTTTTTTTTTTTTTTTTTAACTTTAAACAGCTAAAATACGAGTCCACAATCTATAATAACGCTTCCTCCAGTGAAAAAGTCCATCTGGTCTTTTCAAAACACGCAGCTTTTTGCTTCTCAAGATGTTAACTGATGGACTGGAGTGGTGTGGATTACTTGTGGATTATTGTGATGTTTATCAGCCGTTTGGACTCTCATTCTGACGGCACCCATTCACTGCAAATCTGATCATCTTGGATGGCCTGAGGATGAGTATATTTTCAGCAAGTTTTCATTTTTGATTGAACTATTGCTTTAACTAAACGCATTCATCAGCACTAAAATAAGACACGGACAGAAACCCGTGCAAAACTCACTTGAACGGAGAGAGAGTGACGTGATCTGCATTACTTCCTCTTTCTGATGTACCAATGGTCAGATCATATCCGTCTTTATACGGACACTCCGTGAACACAGCGCCTACACAAACACACAGACCAGGAGACAGCATTTTTAGTTTTACTAGTTGATGGAGAATAAAGAATGAATCGGATGGAAATAGATGAATAAATGGGCAGAACTCACTGAGACAGGAAGCCAGACGGACGCTGTAGCCCCAGTACAGCCCACCCTCTGTCCTTGGGACGTGAGGAGCCACAACAACACCTTTACACTGTTTCCCCTCTGAAACACACACAGGGTTCAGATAAACATCTGAACAAAAGATCTGAAAACAGTTTTAGCTCTATAGTGTAATATATCTGTGAAAACCAGTGTTGTCACTATTAACTACAGCAAAAAAAAAAAAAAAAAAAAAGCGCTTTAAGGCATTTAAGCAAATAAGAAAAGACATTATTAAGCATTTTTCAAATCCAGGTAATTTACCATAGAAATATAAATTTTGTTAACGTTTATGACTGTTATAGCACCAGCTGTGGTCCAATCCACATAAAACTTTGCGTTCTTGTTTAGAATCACCTGTTGCATGTGCTCACCAGGTTTTGTTAAGTTTTGAGTTTTCCTTTAGGCTTTATAGGATTTTGGGTAAATTTAGACAGGCCCCTTTTCTAAACGACCCCATTATAGCTTCCCAAAGGGTACATTTCAACATTTTTTTTTGATAATTATTTGCCTAGAGAGTCCAGAGAATTGTACTGTAGTGTTTTTCTCAGACCTTTGGGGCCGTGAGTTGAACAGGCCCACCGCGTTTCGTTCCGATTGGCCTCCGTTACCTTAACAGGTTAACTAACAGGTGCTCAAAATTCATTGGCCAATGGCAGACATGTTTTTTGATACACACAAATGTCCTTGTAGACACTCGTGGCACTTTGGACCAAAACTGTGCACACCAATTTACATGTTGATAGGACACATGGCTGCACAGTTATAGGCATTTTTATGTTTTTCCCTACGAAAGCTCTACGATTTTTTTCCTGTGACCTCAGATTGAGCTCTTACATAAGTGTTCTGAGTTTGCCGAAGATATCTCATGCCGTTCAGGAGTTATAGGTTTTTTACTAAAAAGGGGTCCTACCCCTTTTGAACATTTTGGCATCCCTTCACGAAGGTTACTGATATTCGCTGCTCAGGGAAGTTCGCAAAAGTAGTTTTTGATGGGTTTTTTTGTCCGGCATGAGCCAAGGATTCCAACGACATAAGACACTTGAGCCTGTGACTGACGGTTTAGGAGTTATGAGTGATTCCGTACTTTTGTTCGCTGTAGCGCCCTCGTTAGGCTGATTGGGGCGAGCCTTGGTGACATTGTAGGTGGTGTGAGTACTACCATCCCTCCAAGTTTCAAGTCTCTACGACTTACAGTTTGGTCTGCATGATCAGTTTCATGTGGAGATATCTGATCTGTGACCATTCTAACAATTACAATAGGGTTTCAGCAATATGCGCTTGAACCCCTAAAAAATTATGACAACTCATGCGGTGCGTGTGTGTACCTTTATTTTGGTTCTTGTTGAGCTGTACAGTCACTCTTAGTCCAGGTTGTAGCTGTTTATCGATCTGAACGTCCTGTAGATAGGATAGACAGACTGAGGTCACGTCCTGTTCAATGAAAGATCAGTTACTCTGTGCAGCTTCAAACACACACCTTCCTCATCCCACAGTTGGCGAAGGACCCTTTTCCTGGTTTGCTCGGCTTATCGAGCACCACCCCTTCTCGAAACTCCGCCTCCTCATCGATTCGCATGTGATGTGGGCTGTCCAGAGGATTTAACACACCTTGAAGAAATAGTTCAGCCAAAAATTAACATTTTCTAAAAAAAAAAAAAAAAAAAAAAAAATTCACTCCATTATTTGCTCAGCAATGGATCCTCTGTGGTGAATGGGTGCCGTCAGAATGAGAGTCCAAACAGCTGATAAAAACATCACAATAATCCACAAGTAATCCACACCACTCCAGTCCATCAGTTAACATCTTGAGAAGCTAAAAGCTGCGTGTTTGTAAGAAACAAATCCATCAATTAAGATGTTTTAGCTTCAACCCATCACTTCTGGACAAAAAACATGTAAATAATCCATAATAACGCTGTACTCATCTGAATCAGGAGAGAAATCTGCATAGATCAAGCACTGTTTACAAGCCAAAACAGCCCAAAAGAACTATAAAACAAATACATGGGTGGATTTTGATGTGAGAGACAACAGGGCGACTTTTTAATGTTATTATGGATTATGGCTTTTGTCAAGAAGCGACATTTTAAAGTTAAAATTGCCTTAAAAATGATGTATTTGTTTCTTACAAACATGCAGCTTTTGGCTTCACAAGATGTTAACTGCTGGACTGGAGTGGTGTGGATTACTTGTGAATTATTGTGATGTTTTTATCAGCTGTTTGGACTCTCATTCTGACGGCACCCATTCACCACAGAGGATCCAGTGGTGAGCAAGTGATGCTACATTTCTCCAAATCTGATGAAGAAACAAACTCATCTACATCATCACAATAATCCACAACACTCCAGTCTATCAATTAACATCTTGAGAAACCAGAAGCAGTGTGTTTATAAGAAACAAACCCATCATTAAGACATTTTTAACCTAAAATCTTCACTTCATGGCCAAACTACGAGCCCATAATCCATAATAGCACTTCCTCCAGTGAAAAAGTCCATCTCCTGTGGTCCTCTCACATCAAAACATATTTGTTTACACCTGTTTTTGCTTGTAAACTATGCTTGATCTGTGCATATTTCTCTCCTGATTTAGACCAGATGGACTTTTTCACTGGAGGAAGTGTTAATATGGATTGTGGACTCATCTTTATGATGGATTTGTTTCTTACAAACACACAGCTTTTGGCTTCACAAGATGTTAACTGATGGACTGGAGTGGTGTGGATTATTTGTGGATTACTGTGATGTTTTTATCAGCTGTTTGGACTCTCATTCTGACGGCACCCATTCACCACAGAGGATCCACTGGTGAGCAAGTGATGCTACATTTCTACAAATCTGATGAATAAACAAACTCATCTACATCTTGGATGGCCTGAGAGTGAGTGAATTTTTAATAAATGTTCCTTTTTGTGTGAATTATTCCTTTAAACACTCATTATGCAAATTCCAAAATAAAATCAATATTAGATTCTCACACTCACCAGCAAACTGCAGGTCTTTATGCTTCGGGAAGAAAGATTTCCGCAGATACCTGCGCACAGCACAGATACAATGCTAAATCTGTTGTTTAGATGCACACTGATATGACTGAAATGTGATTGCAACAGCACTCACTGTGGACACTCGATGTATTGCAAGATGCGTGCGAGCTGAACACAGGCCTGGCCCTTCTTACCAACGCCTTTGAACTCTCCCTCAACGCTCCTGATATGTAAAGATAATGTGAGCTCCTGACAATTTCAATAGCTGGCACATGATAATCAATGACAAAAACTATAAAGTATGAACTTACTTTGCATCCTCCCCCAGCTCATCGAATATGACCACCTCATCAACACAGAACACACCGCAGGCACGGGCGATCTGACCCGCCAGGTACGTACGCAGCTCTGGTGACTGAGCATTATCCAACACTGAACCGGGCAAAGCCACACTCAACGTATAGGAGCGGCCTGGTAAAACAAAACAAATAGGGAAGGTATAGTACTCTGGTATAGTACTGTACAGAACAATTTGGAGTAAAGGTCACAGTTACAGTTTAAAGGTCAGAATTGGAATGCAAATAATTTTTATAGAATACTGTTGTCAAAAACACCAATTGTAGCTAAATGCAGACGTTTAAACAGACAGTTTATGGATGAAACCTATTATGATTACCCTACATTTAAAGCATAAATTTGATTTAAACAATTTGTCTACATAATATTCATATATGCAGTTCATAGGGGACATATTGTATTACACTTGCAGCATGAAATACTATTTAAACATAACATTTTACAAAACATTTACCTATTTTATCTTACAATTCTGACTTTTTTTTCTCCGCAAATTCAAGTTTTTATCTTCTAGTTCAGACTTTATAACTTGATTTAATGCAACAATAGCAAGTTTGTCAAGTTGGAGGAAAAAAACTCAGAAGTGTGGGCTATAAACCCATTAGTTAGTTTCCCTTAGCTGAGGGAAAACGAGAGAATTATGAGTTGATTTTTCTTATTAGAATAAATCAGAATAAAGTCAGAATTTTTAAATATGAACTCAAATTAAATTTCTTTTTTATTCTTTTATTCGCTACTTTTCTGCCACCAGATAAGCTCTATTATTTATTTATTATACTATTAATTATTTTTTATTTCCATTTTCATTTTAGTTAAAGCAATAGTAATTTTGTTGAGTGTTTTTGCCTTTTTTATATCTATATTATATCAATGTAAATATATAAATTAATATAATAAATATATTAACTGAAATAAAATAAAATATAAAAATATATATATATATTAATCTTTATTTTATATTTATTTATTATAAAATAAATTTATTATTTATTTATTATTTATTTATTATTTTTTTTTAATATTTTATTTTATTTCAGTTAACATTTATTTTATTTCAACTAACAAATTTTTATGGTTTTAGTTTTAGTTAACTATAATGTATACCCTGTATAGTAAAGTATATAGTACAGAACAGGGATTTTCAAACTGGGTTCTGTGGAAAAACAGTATTAAAAACCTGAATAAATAAATAAATTTCATTTTAAAAATTTAATTATTAAAAACATACATCATAATGCAATACTATAGTGAGTACAAAAAACCCAATAATCTAACATTCATATAGTATTTTTTTTTTCTCCACAACATACATTTTTTTTCTATATATATATATATATATATACACATGAAACTATAGTTGGCTTTTAAATTTTAGGATGAGTGTTTCTCACACAAGGATCATCATATTTGTGATTTTATGGCATCTAAAAATTAACCATCTAGTATTAAGTATCTTTATAGTGGGATGTACACAATTTAGTACACACATTGCACGATAGTGTGCGAATATACCAAAGCTCTGAGCTCTGCAGTGCTGCTCACCTTTACTTTCCCTCTCTTCCTGCTGAACCTGCTGCTCATTTTCCTCTTCTTCTTTCTTCTGCTTCTGCTTCTGTTTCTCCAGCTGTTGGAGGAGTTTGCGCTCTTTCCATTGTCTCTTCTCTTCTTTCTCTGGGGATGAAAATGTATACAGCAGCAATGATTTCAGTACTACAATATTATATTTGATATATGAATGAAAACCTGTCACACACCTTTACCTTCAGCTCGTGGATCATTAATGTTTTAACTTATTTTTATTGAGAATTAAACTTAAGAATAACTTTGATATTGTCAGTAATATTTCAAGATGAACACATACTGGAATTATGCTGATAATTCATCACTTTTTAGAAAAATCATGTTGATGTGAGTATCAAATATGATTAACAGGCTTTTGAGAAACGTTTATTTGTTCATCTCTCACTGTATATTGCATCGCATTATATGTTTTGATTATAAAATAACCATTTAAATATGATTACACATAACACTAATACATATTATTGGAAGATATAGAGTGACAGCTAATATTTACATGCGTTTTATGTAAGTTAACTATAATTTTACTATAATTTACATCACAAGCGATCAGAAATAAATATTAAATGTGGAATATTTTAGCTTTGTCACTTACTTTGTTCCTTCCATTTCCTCCAGTCTATTCTCTCTTCGCCCTACAAATAGAAATATTATAAACACGTGATATTAAACTGGCATAAACAGAGCTTTTAACAGTTTAACACCATAAATGTGACACAAAACAACCTGCCAGTAAAGTTTATTTTTATAATTTCAAATGTATAGCGAACACAGTATTAGGAAAAATTAAAAAATAAGATCAAACCTTTTTATCTGAGGGTGTATTTGGTTTATTTTTCTTCACTGGAGGTTCATCAGCCATGCTGCTCTGTGTGTGTTACAGCGACAATGATCCTTGAGAGAACAAACGCTCGACATATTTGGTTCCTAACTTCGTTGCAAACACTGAATTATTTTTTATTTAGCACAACGTGCATTAATTCTTACATTAATAAATGTATATGCCATATATTAATTTTCAGAATAGAAATGAAGAATTAATGCTCAAAACAGGCGAAGTTTTGGGGATATTGCTGTGGATGAGAGTGTTGTGACGGGCGGATTTCACAGACGCACTTCCTCTACAGAACAGGCTCTGAGTAAAGAACATCGCGAACTCGAGCCGCAAATAAAAACATCAAAATATCAGAGCTAAACACCGAACAGCGGATTAAACAACACTTAACAGCTCTATAAATACCTCAACACCACACATCACATCATGGTAAGAAGAAAATGCCGCCATTGTCGTGTGAAAGTCTTTGTTTAGTGTGAGTCTGGCTGACATGTGGCTGTGTGTCTGTTTATGTTTGGCCTAAATGATATGTGCGTAATATTTTTAACTTATATATGTTATACGTAACAATATCTGTGGTGTTTGTTATGAAAAAGCTGCAAACATTACTAATTGTCTCTCAACAAATGTTATGTCTTTAAACAAATATTCACACACACACACACACACACACACACATATATATATAGTATTGTGCAAAAGTCTTAGGCCACTAGTATTTTCACCAACATAAAAAAAAATGGTTTTAAGTCAGTTATTTCTATCTTTTGCTGTAGTGTGTCAGTAGGAAATATCAGTTTACATTTCTAAACGTTCATTTTGCCATTAATTGTAATAATCCAGTGAGATTTTTGTTTGCACAAGGAGTCTGACAACAGCCAGTGCTCCACACAGAGATCTGATCTAACCATCATCCAGTCTGTCTCTGGAATGACGTGAAGAAACAGAACAAACTGAGACAGACTAAATCCAGAAGAACTGTGGCAACATCTCCAAGTTGCTTTAAGAAACCTACATGCAAAGCTACCTGAAAACTTATGCGGAAATGTACCTAGGGCAAATAAACTTTTAAACGCAAATATGGTTTACCAAATGTTGATTTAATTTAGTTAATAGAAGTTAATTGATAAATAAAATCTATTTATGGCATTATTTTTGACAGCATCCTCATTTTACAGCATTTTTACACAAGTGCCTAAAACATTTAACAGTACTTTGCAGGTTTCTTGAAGCATCTTGGAGATGTTGCCACAGTTCTTCTGGATTTAGTCTGTCTCAGTTTGTTCTGTTTCTTCATGTCATTCCAGACAGACTGGATGATGGTGAGATCAGATCTCTGTGTGGAGCACTGGCTGTTGTCAGACTCCTTGTGCAAACAAAAATCTCACTGGATTATTACAATTAATGGCAAAATGAACGTTTAGAAATGTAAACTGATATTTCCTACTGACACACTACAGTAAAAGATAGAAATAACTGACTTAAAACCATTTTTTTGTTGGTGAAAATACTAGTGGCCTAAGACTTTTGCACAGTACTGCATAATATATATATATATATATATAATATATATATATATACACACACACACACACACACACACACACTACCAGTCTGAAGTTTTTGAACAGTAAGATTTTTTTTTTTTTTTTTTTTTTAAGATTTCTCTTCTGCTCACCAAGCCTGTATTTATTTGATCCAAAATAAAGAAAAATCAGTAATATTATGAAATATTTTTAATTCAATATAGTTCAATATAACTATTTTCTATTTGAATATTTCTAAAATGTAATTTATTCCTGTGATCAAAGAAATTATAGAAGTTAAAGCATTTTTAGTAACGATGCTTTAAATTGATCAAAAGTGATGATAAAGACATTTATAATGTTAAAAAAGATTTGTATTTCAGATAAATGCTGTTGTTCTGAACTTTCTATCAAAGAAACCTGAAAAAAAAATTCTACTCAGCTGTTTTCAACATAAATAATGTTTTTTGAGCAGCCAATCAGAATATTAGACTGATTTCCGAAGGATCATGTGACTGGAGTAATGATTCAGCTTTGAAATCAGGAATAAATTACATTTTAAAATATATTAAAAAAATAGAAAGCTGTTATTTTAAATAGTAAAATATTTCAAAATTTGACTGTTTTTTGCAGTACTTTGGATCAAATAAATGCAGGCTTGGTGAGCAGAACAGAATTCTTTAAAAAACATTAAAAATCTTACTGTTCAAAAACTTTTGACTGGTAGTATATATTGTATCTATAATATTTTATATTCAATATAATCATATCAGTATGGTTGTATATATATGTATATATGCATTTTCTGGTTTAATTTTAATTTTAGTTGAAATTGTGGTAAATTTGTTGTATGTTTTTAACCTTTTTTTAACAGTTTATGCCTATTAAAATTAAATATGTCTATGTAGTTTTTATATTTATTATATATTTTTTTTATTTTATTTTCGAGAAATGTTGCCTTGACAGCTAGAGAAATTATTTCAGTTAACATTCATTTTATTAAAAAAAAAAAAAAAAAAAAAAAAATATATATATATATATATATATATATATATATATATATATATATATATATATATATATATATATATATATATATATATATATATTTGAGATATATTTATTATATACTTACCTTAGTTAAATTATGCAAGGACTATAAGCCATTACTGTGAAGCCAGCACTTCTAATATTTGTTTTTCATCTGATGCTGTCATTACAAACTCTAGTGAGTCACATTCGCTTGTTATCTTTACAACTATTTGTTTGCACTTTGATTTGTGATGCACATCACTTGTTGCATATAGTCATATTTCCCATGACTACCTCTGTATTTAGTATAGCTGGAGGAAGGTGATCTCACTTATTTCACTTCTGATCATACTAGTGTAGTTTCATATTGGGAAAAACAATTATTTGTCGATATTACAATTGAGTTTCATTTGAGAATATCAGTATTTTGTTTCCAGTTGTGGTGTGAACTAGATTTCAAATGATCCTGTATCTGTCTACAGCCGCAGAACGAGCACATTGAGTTACACCGGAAGCGTCATGGCTACCGTCTGGACCATCATGAGAGGAAGAGGAAGAAGGAGAGCCGTGAGGTGCACGAGCGATCGCACAAAGCCAAAAAGATGATCGGCCTCAAAGCCAAACTCTACCACAAACAGAGACACGCTGAGAAGATCCAGATGAAGAAGACGTGAGCATTATTTACTTCGGTTAAAAAAAAAATATAGGCAAAAATGATCAAGGTTTTGATAAACTATTGCGTGTTCATTTGTGTTCAGCATTAAGATGCACGAGCAGAGGAAGAGCAAACAGAAGGACGATGACAAGACACCAGAAGGAGCCGTGCCAGCTTACCTGCTGGACAGAGAGGGACAATCACGTGCCAAAGTGCTGTCCAACATGATCAAACAGAAGAGGAAAGAGAAAGCTGTAAGTGTCCGATCAGATCTTAGATTTATGCTGTTACATTAATGTTTTTAAGTCTCATATGCTCACCAAGGCTGCATTTGTTTGATCAAAATCAGAGTCAAATTTCAGTAAAATATAATAACAATCAACTGTTTTCTATTAGAATGATTTCTGTTGAAAATTCAGCTTTGCATCACAGGAATAAATTATATTTTCCAATATGTTCAACTAGAAACCACTCATTTTAGATTGTAATAATATTTCACAATATTACATTTTTTTCTATATTTTTTATCAAATAAATGCAGCCTTGAGGAGCAAAAAAAGTCTTTTAAAACTGTTAAAAAAATCTCTACAGCCCTGCATTTTTTTCCTCCTTAAATATCCTGTTTCCTGTTTGCAAATAGCAATGACATATTGCTTTTTCTGTCCGTGTGTTTTCGATATTTAAGTTTAAGGTTTGATTTATGTGTCTCTTCAGGGAAAGTGGGAGGTTCCTTTACCGAAAGTTCGAGCCCAGGGTGAAACCGAGGTTCTGAAGGTCATCCGCACAGGAAAGAGACAGAAAAAGGCCTGGAAGAGAATGGTGACCAAAGTCTGCTTCGTAGGAGATGGATTCACACGCAAACCGCCCAAATATGAGCGCTTCATCAGACCTATGGTAAAATATTACACTTGCACTCGGGCTGGGCAGTATAGATTAAAAAAATAATACCTTGAATGAGTTAGGAATACAATAAAAAGACTAAAGTGCATTTATATTATTATTATTATTTTTTTTAATATTATTATTACAAAAATGATTACTAATTATTTTTAGAAAAACTATACAAATTTTAGTAGTTAAAAAATAATTATGGGTATTATTATAATATTATTATTGAAATTAATTTTTTTTCTATTAATTTATTTTATTTGTTTTAATTAATGTGTTTTTCCATTGTGGTTCTGGTATACATTTGTCAGCAAGTAAATATTTAAAAACAAATAAATAAATAAATAAATAAAAATATATTGTGCATATAAAATGTATTGCCCAGCCCTATTACACACTACATGCAACAAATATATAAATATTTGGTAACACTTCACAATAAGGTTCCAGTAGTTGCCTTTAACTAATGCATTAACTAAAATTAACTCACAGGGAGCAGTACATTTGTTATGGTATTTGTTCGTTTTTGTTAATAAAAGTTAAAACAAATGTGACCCTGGACCACAAAACCAGTCATAAGGGTCAATTTTTTAAAATTGAGATTTATACATCTTCTGAAAGCTGAATAAATAAGCTTTGGTTTGTTATGATAGGACAATATTTGGCTAAAATACAACTATTTAAAAAAATCTAAAATGTGAGGGTGCAAAAAAAATTAAATAATGAGAAAAGTTGTCCAAATGAAGTTCTTAGCAATGCATATTACTAATCAAAAATTAAGTTTTGATATATTTACAGTAGGAAATGTACAAAATATCTTTATCTTTACTTAATATCCTAATGATTTTTGGCATTAAAAAAATATATTTTGACTCATACATGTATTTTTGCCTATTGCTACAAATATACCCGCGCTACTTAAGACTGGTTTTGTGGTCCAGGGTCACAAATACAAAATTGTTCATTGTTAGCATGTTGGCTCAGGTCTGTTAAATAATATTAACAGGTACAACTTTTAAAGATGTATTAGTAAATGTTGAAATTATCAAACTATCTTTAATAAATGTTTATCCAATGATTTTTCATGGTTAGATCATGTTAACTAATGTGGTTAACTAATGTTAAAAAATGGAACCTAATTGTAAAGTAAATAACTCTTTTAATAAAATATATACATATACTTTATTTTCAGACACATATTACTATGTTTGATGTAAATATTAATGAAGTTCTGATTTTTTTTAAATGTCTTTAGGGTCTGAGGTTTAAAAAGGCACACGTCACTCATCCTGAACTGAAGGCCACGTTCAGTTTGCCCATCTTGGGCGTGAAGAAGAACCCGTCCTCTGCCCTCTACACCACTCTAGGGGTCATCACTAAGGGAACAGTCATCGAGGTCAATGTCAGTGAGCTCGGATTGGTCACACAGGGTGGAAAGGTCATCTGGGGTGAGTGTCTGATTTTTACTGGCTTTTTACTTTTCGTCAATGCAGTGCTTAAAAATGTGTCTTGCAGAATGAAAGACTGAGATTTGATTTTGTTACAGGTAAATACGCCCAGGTGACGAATAACCCAGAAAACGATGGTTGCATCAATGCCGTGTTGCTTGTATAATGGAAACCTAAAATGTTTGATAGTGAACTGTGCCTCTGAGTGCAGCCGGGAACGGCGCTTATGTGGAATACTGTTGCATCGGAATCATCTTGGAAATCATAAGATGATTTGAAGACAGTCGATGGAGTTTCGTTGACATCTGGACCCAAAGCTCACAAGAACATGTGGATCAGAAATAAAGTGCTGTTTAATTTCAAATAAAATGTTCAAGTCTTTCTCTATGCATTTTTATATTTTTCATTAATGGTTCTGTGTTAGGAAAGCAGCTGAAACAGCTGTATTTGCACAGTATCCTGGGACACTTCACACCTGCTATTTAGATGATTCAGATGCCATAAAAAAGTAATCATTTACAGAGTCAATATTTCAAGTGACATTTAAAATAGGCCTCAAATGTTTGTCACATTGTGTCCTACTAAATCTTTTGAATCATATTAAATTGGGAATAATAATTCTTGTGCTCATTTGTTCTTAGTAAACCTGGAAAGATCAGACTTTTCCATTAGACATGGAAAAGTCTGAAGTTGTAAAGAGCTGTGTATGTATAAAACTTTTATTCAAAAGTTTGGCATTAGTAACATTTTTAATGTCTCTTATGCTCATCAAGGCTGTGTTTATGTGATTAAAAATACAGAAAAAAACAGTAATATTCTGAAATATTATTGCAAGTTAAAATAGTGGTTTTCTATTTTATTGTACTTTAAAATAGAATTTATTCCTGTGATGTAAATCTGAATTTTCAGCATCATTACTCCAGTATTTAGCATCACATGATCCTTCAGCAATTATTCTAATATGCTATTATCAATGTTGGAAACAGTTGTGCTGCTTAATTTTTTTTATTTTATTTGTTTTTTTTTGTTTTTTTTTTAAACCTGTGATAATTCTTTGATGAATAAAACAAGGATGTGTTAATTTGACTAAAAAAAAAAGTGATAGATGTATATTGCTAGAAAGATGTCTATTTTTATTTCTTTTGAATTCTTTATTCAAAGAATCTATCCAAAAAAAATTAAGCAGCGCAATTGTTTTCAACGTATTAGAATGATTTCTGAAGGATCATGTGACACTGAAAACTGGAGTAATGATGCTGAAAATTTGGTTTTGGATCACAGAAATAAATAAAATCTTAAAGTATATTAAAATAGAAAACTGTTTTTTAAAATTGCAATAATATTTCATAATATTACTATTTTTTCTGTATTTTTTAACTAATAAATCAAACTTTGATGAGCACCGAAAAAAACATTTTAAAAAAAAAATCATACTGATACCAAACTTTTGAACAGCAAAGTAGACATTTTTATACTATTTCTAGGATGTCTAATGATTTTAAAACTCCTTATCCAATTATCATGGACCACTGGGAAACTCAATGAAAAAGAAATAGAAATGAATTTGTCAGAGTGTATAAGAATAAAGTTCTCAAGACTGAGTCTGTTTACACCATAAACCTTTATCAAAATTAACACGCAGATTAAATCCTTCAAGTATTTTTGCCATTTTATCTCGGTGCATCTCAAAAATAAAAAGTGTCATGAATGTCTCATGTGAAATTATGTTTTTCTTTTGGTAAGATAAACAGGCACTTTTTTTAACAAAATATCAGGACCAGTGGCACATACTGACAACACAAAATGAATGGTCAAATGAGATTCAAGTTGTCCTCAACTGACATTTTTAAAAGGCAGAAATAAACATCTGTGATATTTCAAAGCAAATGCTCTTCTCCTCATGATAATTAATATAGATCATAATAAAAATCGCTGACAGCCAGTGTTTTCACGAGCTCCACAAAGTGCAAAGTCATTTAATAAAAGCTTCCTCTGCAACTTCATCATCTTGAACAGAAAAACCCTTGAGATCAAGGACTTCAGCAGCCGATCAGACATTAATAAAACAGTCTTCGTTAGTGTATAAAACACCTGTGATTGAGTAAAAACGTCTCCTGCTTCAAATAACTCAGTCTGAGAAGAAATTGAGCAATTCCTTCTATTGCAGAAGTAGTTCCGTGAAAAAAAAGCACACTGAGGATAACCAGTTTGCCGTCTCTGAGTCTTTGTTTTTTGCTCTCGATCAAATATAGAAGTCCAATCTGGCGGGAATGATCTTGCAGCCCTGCATGGAAAAGACGCGCTCCTCTTTAGGAAAGTAGTTCAGGTCACGGGCCATCATTTCAACCACTTCTTTATCAGGCTTGTGACCCTTGGAGACCATCTCAGCCAAACCGCACTGAATGACGTGCTTATATTCCAGAGGAAGGAACGGCACGAAGAAATCCACCAGGTTCTTATCGATTAAGCTAGTGTGCCAGAAACCACCTGCGGAAAGAGAAGAAAGACAATGCAAAAGCTCTTTTAATGCATTCCGTTTAATGCATAACAATTCAGCTGTCGTGAGGATTTTCTGTTAGCAAATGTGAAAGAGCAACGTGACGTACTGTTTCTGTTATTGAAGACGGACAGCGAAAGCGCCGTCTCTAGATCCTTCAGCTGGATCTCTTCTCGTTCTCTACCATCCTTCCAGAAATTCAGAGCCACCTCAACGATCTTCTCACCCCCGGCGTTACTATAAAAACAAAAACAAGTAGGTTTTAGAGGTTGTTCGGAGATATATACGTAACGCCACATTTGGTTTTCAACTATTGCACTTGGATCTGCATTGAGCTCTCTATATCTTTGGGCTTGATCCATATGGATCCTTAAAGTGCTCCCATTATGCCATTTTAAAGGTAATATTGTTTTATGAGACTCCTAAAACAGGTTTACATGTATGCAAGGTCAAAAAATACTTTAGTTTTCTCCAAAAATAGATTTAATTTTATCTCATTTCTAAATGATTCGTAAACGACTCGTACGAAGCAGTTCGAAGAATCAGTCTCTCTAAATCCCTCCTTTCCGTGAGCCCTCACCGCTGTGATTGGTCAGATGGCGCAGTCCTTTATGATTGGTCTACCGCGTATAGCTTGTGTCGGAAAACTAAACGGCCATTGCCATAACTGAATTAGTGATGGGAAGTTCGGATCATTTTACCGACTCGGACCTTTGAGTCTCGTTCGGCAAAATGAACGAATCTTTTTTTCCCCGAGTCATTTCGTTCATTTTAGCAAAATATAATTTAAACGTTACGTGTTGCCTCCCTAACACATCGACTGCTTATACAACCGTTGATCACAATACAAACAAGACAAAACTATAATGCTATAAGAAACAGAAAAGATTAATTCATTGTTTACCTGGGTCTTTAGTCTATGATTAGCTCACCTCGCCTCTTCTCTGACAAGTTTTCGGGTTTGAGTCGTTCGTTCATCACGTGTCAGCCCAATAAGCTTAACCAATGCAGTGTGAGCCGGAAAAAAGAATTGATTAGTTCATCTCTTGAGTCTTCGGGTTCGAGTCGTTGATGAACGAATGATGTTGCACACGCGCGACTGAACGAATCACTCCCCGAGACGACTCGTTCGTCCCGAGTCACATTAAAGATTCGTTCAAAATAAACTAATCGTTCAAAAACTAAACTGAATGACAGCCCTGGAGCTTTCGCACCGAACACAGAAAGCGCTTCGCTGGCCGCTGGGTTCAGTGCAGCCCTTCAGAGCGCAAAAGTTCAACTAATTTGAACTTTGAGCGCGGTAGTGATGGGTCGTTCTTGAACGATTCGTTCATTTTGAACGAATCTTTAATGTGACTCGGGACGAACGAGTCGTCTCGGCGAGTGATTCGTTCAGTCGCGCATGCGCAACATCCTATTAGGTCCTGTACTGGAATTAGTTCACCTGTTTTAGAGTCGTTCGTTCACCTTATGGGGCTGTCACGTGATGAACGAACGACTCAAACCCGAAGACTCAAAAGATGAACTAATCAATTCTCTTTCCGGCTCAGGCTGCATAGGTTAACATTACGGGGATGTCACGTGATGAACGAACGACTCAAACCCGAGGACTCGAGAAATGAACTAATCAATTCTCTTTCCGGCTCAGGCTGCATAGGTTAACATTACGGGGGTGTCACGTGATGAACGAACGACTCAAACCCGAGGACTCGAGAAATGAACTAATCAATTCTCTTTCCGGCTCAGGCTGCATAGGTTAACATTACGGGGGTGTCACGTGATGAACGAACGACTCAAACCCGAGGACTCGAGAAATGAACTAATCAATTCTCTTTCCGGCTCAGGCTGCATAGGTTAACATTACGGGGCTGTCACGTGATGAACGAACGACTCAAACCCGAGGACTCGAGAAATGAACTAATCAATTCTCTTTCCGGCTCAGGCTGCGTTGGTTAAGCTAATTGGGCTGTCAGGTGATGAACGAACGACTCAAACCCGAAATCTTGTCAGATAAGAGGTGAGGTGAGCGAATCATAGACTAAAGACACAGGTAAACAATGAATTAATATTTTCTGTTTCTTATAGCATTATAGTTTTGTTTTGTTTGTAGTTTGATCAACGTTTGTGTAAGCAGTAGATGTGTTAGGGAAGTAAAACGTGACATTTTAATTATATTTTGCTAAAATGAACAAAATGAACGAAATGACTCGAAAAAAGATTCGTTCATTTTGCTGAACGAGACTCAAAGGACCGAGTCGGTAAAATGATCCGAACTTCCCATCACTAGAGCGCGGTGTGCGCTTTGGTCGACGGAGAAACAAGCCGTCCTCGCGTGGCGCAAACAATTGAAATGAATAGGTTTCACAGCGCAGCGCTTGCCGCATTCGGTGTGAAAGCCGCTTTGTGCGCCATCCTTTATCATTACTCCAACTAATGAGACAGACAGCCAAGCTGCATCAATCACAAATTTTTAGACTACAGTGGGTCCACAGCTGAACAACAGAACTACAGAAGCGTGAGTTAGCCGGTTAGCAAGACATGTGCAGGGTTGTTACACAACATAACATACACAACTACGTATTTTAAACGATCGCTAGAAAATATAATCTTTGTCGATTTATCTTTTGGAAGTGAATATAAAACAAATTTACTCACAGATTATGATACAGCGTCTTCTCGACATCACGTAAACCACATGTAAATTTTACTGTTTGTGGGCTGGCAGGTGGTTCGCGACGTAGAACGTGGGCGGATTTTATGCAAATGTGTTACTTCGTGACGTGTGGACGTAACAGAAAAAGATTCGAATTCCTGAAGACTCCTTCAGGCAAATGTGAGCCGACTTTCTTTTTTTTTTTTTTTTTTGATAGACATTAACTTTATTTATCGTGCACTGTCGGCTTCACAACTTTGCAGATAGTTTATGTTCACATACAGCTACATGACACGCTGCATGAAAGATCATATTTGAAAAGGCATAATAGAAGCACTTTAAAGGAGAAGTCCACTTCCAAAACAAAGATTCACATATAATGTACTCACCCTCTTGTCATCCAAGATGTTCATGTCTTTCTTTTTTCAGTCGTAAAGAAATTATGTTTTTTGAGGAAAACATTTCAGCATTTTTCTCCATATAATGGACTAATATGGTGCCGCGATTTTGATCTTCCAAAATGCAGCTTAAATGCGGCTTCAAACGATCCTAAATGTGGTTGTAAACAATCCCAGCCGAGGAAAAAGGGTCATATCTAGCAAAATGATTGGTTATTTTAATAAAAATAATACAATTATATAGTTTTTAATGCCAAACACTCATCTTGTCTTGCTCTGCCTGGACTGTTTTTTTTCCGGTTCATGACAGTTAGGGTATGTCGAAAAACTCCCATCTCATGTTCTCCCACAACTTCGAAATTTGCCCTATATCGCTGTTTTACCTTTTTTGTTAAAGGTGTTTGATCTTCTTTGCCTGTTCACTTTGCAAAGAATGGGTCGGTACTTCTGCAGTGATGTAGGATAAATTTGAAGTGATTTTTGAAGTTGAGGGAGAAAATACGATTGGAGTTTTTTGACATACCCTAACTGTCTTGAGCCAGAATACACAGAGTTCAGGGAGAGAAAGGCAAGACGAGCATTTGAGATTAAAAAGTTTTTTAATGAAAATAATTGATCCTTTCGCTAGATAAGACCCTTCTTCCTCAGCTGGGATCGTTTACACCAGTGTTGGGGAAAGTTACTTTTAAAAGTAATGCATTACAATATTGAGTTACTCCCTTAAAAAGTAACTCACGAAAAAGTTACTTAGTCACTTTTTATGGAAAGTTATGCATTACTTTACTTTTGCGTTACTTTTTAAATCTGGCCAGGGCTTGCTTGTTTGTTTTTAATATAAAAAGTTCTTCTTCTGGCAAATGTAAAAGCCTTTTCACACCAAAAGCCTCAGGCTTTGAGAAAAGTAAATTTACGTCTGTACAGTAGACCGCAGAAGAAAAAAAATCAACTCTTCAGCAATAAAAAAAAAATGTTAGATTATCTTGAGTAATTTTTGCTTATTAGTATGGTTGAATTGGATCATCGCAGGTCGGCAGCAAAGACATCGGTTAATAAAATGGGATTAAATGCAGAAAGGATATTTGTATTATTTATGCAGAGTTGAAGTTTTTATTTATTTTGAGGAATGCTGAATCTGTTTTTTGTGAGTGGGATGAATTAATGCATGTTCACATTTATTCTAGAACTAACATCTTACTTCCAATTTCTCTCAACATGGGGACAGGAGAGCTTTTAATCAGTAAATGGGGGGAAAAGTAACTGCCGTTACTTGAGATTTTCTTGTCAGTTAAAACTTTACTAGTTACTTAGAAAAAGTAATAATATTACGTAACTCGCGTTACTTGTAATGCGTTACCCCCAACACTGTTTACAATCGCATTCGGGATTGTTTGAAGCCGCATTTAAACTACATTTTGGAAGTTCAAAATCGGGGCACCATACTAGTCCATTATATGGAGAAAAATGCTGAAATGTTTTCCTCAAAAAACAATTTCTTTACGACTGAAGAAAGAAAGACATGAACATCTTGGATGACAAGGAGGTGAGTACAATATATGTGAATCTTTGTTTTGAAAGTGGAGTTCTCCTTTAACTATGCACACAGTGATTGGCTGATAGGGGAGATTTATTCATAGAAATATTACAGAGCAGGATATTATGTTGCCATATTCAAATAAAGGTTTAAAAATAAAATGTTGTCACAACCAAATAGAAATTTTCAAATGCAAGCAGGGCTCTACGTATACTTTTCTCTTTAGGAGCACTTGTGCTCCTCGCTTTAAAAATTTATGAGCACAGTCAAAATTTCAGGAGCACCTTCTAATCAATAATTACAAAATCTGATAAAAAAAAAAAAAAAAAAATTTGCCATCCCATTATGAGGTGATGTTTGACTCAAAGTGATTTACAGGGAAATTTAGTTTTTACCTTTGTAATGATATTTTTCTAACTTTATTAAAAGTATGTCATTCTTTATGTCAATTTTGTTTTTGTTTTTTAAAGCTTTCAAAAATGTCTAATTAAAACAACAGAATACGAACAAGTAAAAAAAGAATAAGTTAGAACAAGTCAGAGGTGGGGTGAGTGCAATTAAATTAATAAACTCATGTTGAGATTAATGTTTTAAATATACAATTTTGAATACAGAAATATTAAATGATTTAAAAAAAAACTGAAATGATACTTCCAAAAATAACACTAAAACTGCCAGTAGGTGGCAGCAAGTCACTGATTTAATTATTGAATCATTCATTTGATTCGTTCAAACAGCTGATTCATTCAGGAATAAAGCAAGTGACTGTGAATGGGAAATTGAATCACTGACTCACCTGATTCGTTTAAAAATGCATGTTCATTTATAAACTAAACAATGCTGTGTTTGAATGGAGATGCGCAGCGGCAATCTCTTATTTGCACTCTGTTTATGAAAGGATTGGTGAGATATGTCTGTGATACATTATTCAATATTGCAAAAACACATGGAAGCTCCCCTCAGCGCAAACACAAATATGCTGATCGGGTCACTCGCAGATGGTGCTCCTAAATATTTTTTTCAGTCGCAAATGGATTTCATTTTTGGGTGGACTATTCCTTTAATTACAGACTTACAGAAGTACAATGACACTGACCTGAGGAAGATGAAAATGGCTTGTCTGTAGGACACTCCACTGAGGTTGTCATAGAAGTCTAGATAAGGTTTAATACTGTCGATCAGCCCAGGATGCATTTTATCCATTTCATCAAAGATGAACATTGAACGCGGACAGATGGAAACATTCCCTCGTATCCACTCCTGTAACTGCGTCTAAACGCATGCAAACATACATTTTTTACAGATATGACTTTAAAGCATTTGTTTTAAATCACCATACTGGATGCTTTGTGCTGGTACAATGAAATAGATAATGTAATTTTCATGTATTTGCATATATAAACCCATTACCTTGTAATTGTCAATGTGAGTCTCGTGAGGAAAGTGTGCTGTCGCTGTAAACAGATGAACGAAGCTGCTCGTCATCCCTTTCTGGTAAATGTTTTCTGCTATAAGTTGGCTCACAAAGTTCTTCCCCGTCCCGGTCCAGCCATGGAGGGACAGAACCAGTGGTTTCTTTGGGTTTCCGTTGTTCATGAAGCCTGTGACGGCTTTCAGGACGACCTGAGCAGCAACGTGCTGCCCGTACAGCTTTGTGTCGAGGTCATACTTCAGTCCTGTGGATAAGAAGAGAAACTTACAGCAACCATATGATTTATACGCACACCTGCATTTAAAATTACAGCTACAAAACTATTATTTGCAACAACCGAGTCAAAATAAAAGTTTGTTTGCACACTATGTGTGTGTGTACTGTGTATATTTATTATTCATATATACACATACATACATACATGTATATATTAAGGAAAAATATGTTAGATTTATATGTCAAATATTTATATTTTTATATACATTATATACAAGTGTTTACATATACATACACTTTTTTTTTTTTTACATATACACCATAGTATGCAAACATAAACTTTTATTTTGAATTGATTAATCGTTTTGCCGCTCTACTTAAAATGAATAAATTATGCACTACACAATAAAACATGTTTAATTGTTTACAACAGGGTTATTATAAGTAGTCCAGACTAAAGACAACTAAAAATATATTATAACACATTTTTTATATATATTCCAAACATTTTGCTCAAAGTAAAGAAAAATCAATTATCAGTTTAATAATTAAAAAAAATTACATAAACCACTTTTTAAAATCAATATTTAAACAATTAAATATAAAAATAGAATTAATAGTTAATAAATAAAATAACTGATTTTATAAAAATAAAACTTTAAATGAAATACAATAAAATACACAAACTTAAAACTACTTTAGCAAAGGCAAGATTTCTCTTTTTCATTTAATTTAACCTTTCATTTAATTTAAAATAAATTCAATAAGAAATATACATGCATATTTAAAAGAAAACCTATAACTTTAAAAACGACAAAAACACAAAATTATTCAAATTTTAACTAAAATTTAAATATAAAAGTAAAAACTAATTTTAAAAAAATCAATAAAAAATAAATCTCAATTATGCAAAAATTACACTGACTTAAAAGGAAAAAAATGTTTAATCTCTGATCAAATCAAATTGATTCTGAATGAACAAATCATTAAGATACTGAGACAAGTTGCTTTTTTTTTACAATGATAATTTGAAAATAAACAATTTGACGGCAGTATTTTAAAAATAATAACTAAAAATGAATACATGATAAGTCCTTGTATTGAAAAGTCATTTTAAAAATCAGCAGAATAATAACGAATGACAAACAGAAACAAACAAATGTGATCAAAACGTGGATATTGGGTGCTTTTGACAGACTTAATGCACAAAAGCATCACCCACAGCACCAACGATGAATTATAACACACATATTGATCAAATGTTCACCTGTTGCATTAAACTTGAGCCAGTTGTTATCACACGTTTCATATAAATAGCGATAGAGTTTCCTGCCCAGCACTGCAGCTCCTGTTCCCAGCAGCACTGAGGTGGACACGGGCTCTATGCCCTCCACGATCAGCCCTGATATCAGGAGGCAGTACAGTACGGTAGTCCATGTGCGAGGCGGCCTAACTTTCATTTTACTAAATAATTCATCGATATTTTTAATTGGAAACTGAAAGATAAAAACAACAGCGCAGGATCCAACTCACAGCCCCGCCACTTCCTACTTGGGAAGAGTGACGTCGTTTGCGTGCGACGCATGACGCATGACGCACGCGCGTAGCGTTCGCTTGAATAGTGCATGTTGATAGATTTGGTCAGTGGGTCAAACATTGTATATGTAAATATTTTAAGAATCATACATATGCAGACAAAAACTGGAGGAATAATATTTTTAAAATGTCACGTTAAATAAAAGTACTTGCAGATTTAAAACTGTGGAAATTAGTGCTTGCGGTATAAATCATGTTGAAATATTATTGGTTGAGTAATGATTTTTGGCTGACTCATATGTTATTATATAGCATTAACATTAATTTCTAAGTAATAAATAAATAAGCAGCATCAGTGCATATATCAGATAATGTATAATATGTAATATATGAAATTAAGTGTCAGGTGCATTAAACTTCTAAACAGCATCAGTAAGTTAATATCAGTACGAGTCTTTTCAATTCTGCATGTGACTGCTATTAGTATGACATTTAAATGCAAGCACCAGTATGGAATTAATTCGACCTAACATGAATAAAATATTGATAAAATATTGATTTAATTCATTTTAATAAGGAAAAATGTGGATTTATACGTTACCATATGACTAAACACTGTAAACAACAAATTAAGACAAAGCAGCTCTTGCAAACCTGTTTTGTTGTATGAAATCCACTCTGGTCTGCAGCATTCCTGAAAGTAATAGAGCACGTTCTGATAACGGGCCAGGAATCCGGTGAGCGCCGCGGCCATACCGACAGCGATGCTGGTGCTGATCGGCTCTATCGCCGCCGTCATCGAGAAACTCCACAAAACACAGCCAGCGAACAGCAGGAGACATGTCAACCGCATTCTGCAGTCTGACATCGAGGAGCGAAACCGATTCTAATCCGGTTTTAGTAAATAATGATGAGCAACTTCCGGAAACCGAATCAAAAGCGTCCGTTCAGAATCAAACACGAGCTGGGAGAAGTTCCACGACAATGACGTCTTGCGGATCAATAGCATTCAAATGCTACTGTGGTTTCATAGGACTAAAAACCAAATGTAACTGAAACTGTAAAAACATTCTCATTTCTGGCTTCCAAGAGGTATTCCTCTTTTATCTAATGCGGAAGGGTTCTTTCTCAATTTGTTTATTTAAAGCTACAAAGGAAGTACATAAAATAAAAAGTACATAACATTTTAATCTTCGAATGGAAATGCTAATTTTCATAAAACTGTGTTTGTCATAAGAAATAAGTCATTATTCTTCCTTCTTCAATTAATTGTATTCTGCTTATTCTAGTAACTTCGAGCAATTATAATGGGTTCCCATTTCCCATCAAAAGAATATAATACCTTAATAAAACAATCCCAGTTTGTTTAGTTCGATGAATTGGATTTATGCATTTCTTTAAGGTGGCACTGATCTCTTAGATAGGAAACACAATAATAATAAAGGTTACAACAAAAAAATATCTATCATAAAATCTACGCTGTTAATTCCTCCATTTTTATATTTTCTGATATGCCCATTTCTGCTCATTTATTTATTATTGTAATCTAACCAATATATGGGCTGATTTAAGTTCTTTTTTGTTTTGATTCTAACAAATGTAAACCACATTTTTATTCAAAATTATAATTTTAATTAATTTTAATATTATTTTATATTAATAATATCAGGGAGGCTCGTACCCTGTTCCCTGTGATTTCTTGCACATCTCGGATGCATTAACAAACAGTTGTTCAGCAGTGCATCCAATACTGATATTTCTATCGACAGCAGGGGTGTGACGAGACACTTATCCCATGAGACGAGACGAGACAGGAGACTGAGTTCACGAGGACGAGACGAGACGAGATTTTTAAACTTTTCTTAAGAAATCCTCAGTGATGAAATATATAGGGAAAATAGTTTTTTATTCAACTGAAAAAGACAAAATGCAAAAAATGGAGGTGCATTTTGAACTTTATGAAATTAAACTTCCATTTTAATGAATTGTATGCAGTAATAAACAACATTTAAACAAAAGCTTCACAATTCTGGATAAATTGAGAATCCCAGTTGTTTTTAATAAATTGGAGACCATGATTCTCTCACAATTCTGGAGAAAAAAAGATTAGAAAACTAAACAAAATAACTTGTTTACTTGCGGTTCTGACAAACTGTTCATTGCTTAAAGGAACACTCCACTTTTTTCTGAAATAGGCTCATTTTCCAACTCCCCTAGAGTTATACAGATGTGTTTTACCGTTTTTGAATCCATTCAGCCGATCGCCGGGTCTGGCGGTAGCACTTTTAGCATAGCTTAGCATAAATCATTGAATCCGATTAGACCATTAGCATCTCACTATAAAATGACTAAAGAGTTTCGATATTTTTCCTATTTAAAACTTGACTCTTCTGTAGTTGCATCGTGTACTAAGACTGGCGGAAAATGAAAAGTTGCGATTTTATAGACCAATATGGAACTATACTCTCATTCTGGTGTAATAATCAAGGAATTTTGCTGCTGTATTCAATGATTTATGCTAAGCTATGCTAAAAGTGCTACCGCCAGACCCAGCGATCAGCTGAATGGATTAAAAAACGGTAAAACACATCTGTATAACTCTAGGGGAGTTGGATGAACCTATTTTCAAAAAAGTGGAGTGTTCCTTTAAGTCTTTTAAAAACATATATTCATTTAAACAAACAATAAAAAAAAAAAAACATTCAATGAAGGAGTCAGAGTCCCACTTCATTGAGACTTGTTTGACCATTGAAATCTCCTGAATGAATGATTCAGTGACATACTTTTTTAAACGGGCAGTTGTCGCCACCTCTTGGCGGAGGAGGATAAGCGTTACAGTACATACACGTGTTAGATACTTTTGTTTTGATCGCGACTGTAGACAATAAGTGTTTATACCCAAACTATAAACTTTTATCTCAGTACTTCTATTATTTAAATGTCTGTAACACAGAAATAATGATTATAATGTGGTTGAAAAGACTGTTTGTGTTGCTCTTTCTGCGTTCACATTTACCCCGACCCTCTGATTCATTAACATGGGCAGCGACAAAACACGCTCCACTGACACTCCCGATGTGAAACAGTCAACAGTCCTAACAGACATAGCTAAATCGTTGTCATTCAGGAATAAGTTCGCGTAGGTGTTTGAATCTAGGTCTCGATATTTTAAGGATTAATCGTGCAGCTCTAATGCAAACACTGCAAAATGTTTTGCGAGAATATCGTCACGTGATCTCACGAGATCCGACTGGTCTCGCGAGACACATCGGATCTCGTCACATCCCTAATCGACAGCATAAATTAATTTATGGAATGTTATTTAAATGTGTATAAATGGTAAGCATTCTGTTTACTTCATCACTTCCATATAACACCAATAAAAGAATGCAGGCAGAGTGTGTAGTAATTGTTTTTTAATGGATCCTGATATGTAAGTAGCAAGCTAAACCTATCAGGCCCCTGATGTCCAGTCAGCACATATGTTTTGTTAAATATATAAATTAAAAATTGAAGAATAACAGATTGGTGATGCTTTTTCTGTGTGATAGGCAAGCGTTTTTCTTTTTAGCAGCGTACTAAACCGTCTCCTTCAGCTTCATCATATCAGAGACATGCTTGAAAACAATGGCTTAGGTTGGTCAGAGGAGTGGTTTTGTGGAAAATGCACACAGAAAATAGCAAGTTGTTCATTTCTGAGTCTTTGCAGGGATTTTTCTCCCTCTAATTCAGTTACATATAGAAGTCCAGTCTGCTGGAAATGATCTTGCAGCCCTGCATGGAGAAGACGCGCTCCTTTTCTTTAGGGAAGTAGTTCAGGTCACGGGCCATCCTTACAACCACCTTTTTATTTGGGAAATGACCCTTTATGGCCATCTCAGCCAAACCACACTGAACGACATGCCTGTACTCCAGAGGAAGAAACGGCACAAAGTAATCCACCAAATTCTTATCGATTAAACTAGTGTGCCACAAACCACCTGAAGAAAGAGAGAAGAATGTGCAATTATAAAAGTTATTATAATATAAAGGTAATACAAATGTTGTGGAATTTTCAAATCAATCTGTTACACTTTAGAAAACAGATAAGTCTGTAAAATCTGATTAAATGAGCCATGCCTAAAACTACAGTCATGTGACCAATGTGCTAATCATTTATTTATATAATGACCTTTGTCCCCTGGCAAACATCAGTGAGTCTATTGAATAACATCACTTAAAGAAAAAAATGTTTAATGTTAAATGAATCCTTAATAATAAAAAAAAAAAAAAGTGTATTGTATCATAATGCTACTGTTGGCGTTTCATTAAAACATTGGTTACTCAGCATTGTGTGTTAGTGATTTTACAACACATTTAGGGCATGCATTGTACCCAATGACAGCTTACTGTAGTAAAATCACTACAACTTGTTGTATGGCTTATTGTGTATTAATTAACAATCCACTGTTGTGAAGATTCTCTGCTCTGCAGATGAGAAAAGAGAGACACTTGACGTACTGTTTTTGTTGTTGAAGACAGACAGTGAAAGTACCGTCTCTAGATCCTTCAACTGGATCTGCTCTCGATCTCTACCGAGCTTCCAGAAATCCAGAGCCACTTGAACGATATTTTCACCACCAGCGTTGCTATAAAAACAAAAACAACTGCCTTACAGAGGCTGTTTGGTTGAAATGAAGGGTCAAAAGTTTTCTGCGCCAATGACACTGACCTGAGGAAGATGAAGATGGCCTTTCTGTACGACACTCCGTCCAAGTTATTGTAGAAGTCCATGTAAGGTTTAATAGTGTCGATCAGCTCGGGATGCATTTTATCCATTTCATCAAAAAAACTAGTCAGAAAAATGAATAGTGAAGTACTGATAGCAGAAAAATCTACTTAAGTACAGTAACAAAGTATTTGTACTCAGTTACTTGCCATCTCTGAATGTAGGCCTACTGCTGTTGAGTGGATAATTATTGCCATCGGATCACTGTTATATTTCCAATACAATTTATTTTTTAATTTTTGCTGTGTGTAACAAAATACATATCAGAACTGTTCTCAGCTAAGTGTACTTTTGGACTAATTGGAACGCTGCTAAAGTGCTGCTAAAATGTCTGAAAGTCTAAATGTGTGGTAAAACAACCTTAAACCTACAAGTATAAGTAGGCTCTATCACAAATTACAAATAAATTATAGAGAAATTCTACATACATACATACATATACATAGCTATAAGCAAATAAACGAGTCCAGAGTCGCTCAGGTGGACGTGGACCATCCCATTATTAGAGGAAATGTACACTGATATATAAGTGATAAATAAATAACTGGCCTAAATAATTACATAAATGTTTGAAGAAAAAGCATAAAAAATAGCATTTTTATACAATTCTGACTAAACTGTATGAACATTTATTTATACTTTTTTTTGTGCAGTGTAAACTTTTAATTATTTACATTTCCTCATTTATGTATTTATTTCGTTTATTAATTGCACATCACAAAACTGTTGTCTGATCAAGTCCACATGAATTTTACCAGTTTTATTGAAGCTGATCCAGTTCCCATTACAGACTTCCTTCTTCCAATAGAAATGCCAGTATGTTGCACCCAGAGCAGCAACTCCTGCACCCACAAGTAAGAGGGTGACCTGAGGAGGCATCCGGGCTGTCATTTGGGTTATTTAAATAAATTTATTTAAATAAATCATCCATACAAAAAGCAGGCTCCAACTCAGCATTTACTTCCTAGTTAAGGTCACAGAATCTTCCTGAAGTTTGAACCTTCCTTTGCAGGTGATTGTAGAGATTAAGTTGACCAATAAAATTAGCTGCAGGGCGGGGTTTGCACTATATTTGGCATCACAAAAACAACAGTAGTATCCTAAGATACACCTGGATTGAAAACAGTAAAATGAATATGCAGAAAGATTTTTTTTGCTTATTCATTATGTAAACCAAAAACCAAAGAACCAAACCTTAACTCTTGGTGAGTAAGATATTCATAAATTCCTCATAAATAGCCTTTCATAGCGTCTTGAATGAAGTAGCCTATTATTTATTCTGGGGAAATAATCAAAAATGCATAGACGAATAATCTGCTTGAGTTGTAATTACTACCTAAGTACTCTAGGTGGCTGCAATGGCCACCTATTCTGTTATGAACGTTTTCTATTTTGCTCTTTAAACTATCCGAGGGTGTGAAAGAAGAAATTTGGAGATATAGGTATATAACACAACAAAAGTAACAATTGATCAATAAATAATAATAATAAAAACAACAATAAAAATAAACAAATTACATGTAGCCTATATGAAATAAAAGTAAATATTAAGATGAAATTAGACGTAATAAAATATAATAGAATAAAACAATGGTAAATAATAATTTGGAACGCATATAATGATAATTCAGTCATTGCGTTTTAAGACGTGCAGCTGACGCATGACGTCATTTCCGGTTCTGCCATTTTGCGGTTGCGGATCAGTCCCGAGCTGCTGGTGCGTTTCTAACCGAATACCGATAATATAGTCCTAACATTAAAGCCCAGTTAAACCGGTAAAATGTCAGATTTTGACAGCAATCCCTTCGCGGACCCGGACTTCAGCAACCCGTTTCAGGTAATGTCATTTCAATGCTGTTTTTATGATAGTGATTCGGCGTACCGCTTTATGTGTGTTTTTTTTTTTACAGATAAAGTCAGTACGTTTTCTAGTCGTTTCGATTTCGTCCATATAAAAGAAAGTAACTTAAACCTAATATCTAAACACCGAACCAGTCGGTGTTTTTAACCAGTCAGTTGTGTGTACATATGTCATTATTGGGTCTTTGGTTTTGTTTATTAGCATTTTTGTTATTATTATTGGGTTTCTGAATCGGATTATGTGCCTACTTTTATGTTTAGTCAGTCCAGTGCACTATAAATATTACATCTGACTTGTAATAATGCCTTTATTTTATTTATTAAGACAAAGGAGGCTTTAATTCTGTGTTTGGGCTATATTTGGCATGTTTTGTGCTTTATATTATATTTCTAGTGTTTCTTATCTAGTGAATTATCTGCTGTTATTGAAGCTGTCAGTGCGTGAAATGAATATGATCCCTTTACAGTCAGTGTCCACGTTTACACAGGGTTTAATGATGATGTGTGTGTGTTTGGCTGCTGTGATGGATGAATGGATGTAGGCCGCCCTGTTTTGACCAGTGATATGACTGTGTGTGTTTGCAGCTCCGGTCAACTGAGGGAATTAGATCCCTGTCAGCCTGTTTTATTTTTTATTTTGTGCAGCTACATTGAGCCAAACGTGGCAGCATTTGTCCTCTGTGCACCTTAATGCACCAAAGCTAAAGATTTGGTGAAATAACAGTTTTGTAAATAATTTAATCTTACTGTGTCATATGTGATATGAATTTTTAGGCCTTTGTGTTACCAACACAATCAAAACTTTGCTGAAAACCTGTTGCAACCAATCTAGTACTCACAATCTAGCAAGTAGAAGTCCTTTTAGTCTATAAATATCAGCATCTGCACCAAATAAACTTTAAATAAAATGTAGGTGTTTTTTTTCCTTCATGTTCTCACTTTATCATCCTAAATAAGCCATAAAAACCCAATGCATCATATATTGTTCTTAACATAAGAATAATGTCAGGCTTCACAGGTTAATACACAATGGCCGTCTGCCTTGAGTTTCCCTTCCTTTGTTTTCCTCTCTCCTGTAGTCTCTGGGGAGAGTCTGTATATTTGACATTACAGGTGTTGTAGATGCACAGGTGGGATCGGATCCGTCTTGGAGGTGCAGGGAGACAAATGCAAATCTTGCACAGCAGATTGTGGCCTTTGTTCGGCCAGATAAGACATGATCATTTAGACCTCTTAGAGAAAGAACCTTTGCTTTTGGTCACCCGGGCCTCTCTTTTCCTCTTTTCCAATATCAAACCACCCACGTTTGCACAGGAACACATCATTATAATCATCAGCAGCAGCAGTTTTCCTTCTCAGAAGTGTTTCTGTTAAAGCATACCTCATAAGCCGTCATTAAACTCAGCTGGTCAGATGAGGTATTTCGTTAAGTGATCAGCAGTAATGGTATGCGGTCCGTCACGGAGTTGCCGTGGTAACTCAACACTGTAGCCGACCGACTGTAGCGGCACGTCTCAATAATTAATGCGGCCTCCTGATTGCATTGTGTTTCTGACTCACGTCTTCAGTGTATATAGACCGTCTTGAGCTTGTAGATTCTTATTGTCTTGATTAATCAGCTGGTTTTGCTTCCAGACCTCAAAATAAACCCGATCTCAGCAAATATCTGACATTCCTAGGTTTGGTGTTTTCTCATTTAGCCGATCAGCATCTTTGAGTTTAATGTTTATGTTGCTGTTATGATACTAGACATTGGTGGAATTGGTTTCAAATGTTTAAAAAGACATGTTTGGTTTGTTATAGCCTTTTGCATAGTGACTGACTATTATATGAACTTTCTGAACTTAATGTGTAGGTGTATTGGCTAATTAGCTTGATTAACTTAATTAACTTAAATAATTTGTTTTTTAAATGTGTTATTTGCGTATCAGGGACTGTATATTTAACTATTTTGATTTTGTAATGTAGTAACTGTGGTGGCTATAATATGTAGTATAGTCTCCCAAACCTTGTTGTGTATGAAATTAAAATTCAGTTTTGTATGGATTTGATCTTATTGTGATTTTTGTTTTTGTTTTTTATTTTCGAATTTTTTTTTTTGACCTCTTAATTTTTAATCATCAAATACCATAAATTAACATTTTGGTGATTCGTCACTTGAGTCGATTCAACATTCGAGTTGAAAAAAAAAAAAACACATTAGAGAATCCAAGAAATGCATTATTAGACCGTTTTTACAACACTGTATGATAAATTCAACCCATTTAAAAATCACAATAAAGCAAAATGCTATTGTAAATTCACAATTTCTAAGATTCAGTTAAATATATGTGATGCAAGTTTAATATGTGCGCTTTTAAGTTCGGTTCAACTTCCGTGTTTCCCCTGCCATTATATTTAAATTTATTTTCTATATAGCGCCAGATCACAATAAAAGTCATTTAAGGTTACCTTTCCTATAGAACAGGTCTATACCTTGTTCTTTTATTAAACAAACTAAATGGTCTTATGTTATTTATCTTATTTACATGTCATTTCTGTCTCTACATGGACACGAGTATACAACTTGTACTTAACATTTTATATATTTTTATTTCTGTTTAAATTTAAACAATTTAAATAAAACAATTAAAGGATAAAAATAAATTTTACCACCAGATTAACCACTTAATTGTAGAAAAATATTCTACAATTATTATTAAAACTTCTTTAACAGAATATTCACACAAATTTTCTTCCATATATTAATTTTAACAGTGAACCTTTGTTTGTTTGCCAGAAAATAAAAGGGTTTGATTTTCATTTGATTAAAAATAAATAAATGTTTAATGCCTTCATTTGATTATCAGAAAAATTAAAACTCAAACATTTCTGAAAAAAAAGAAAGGAAAGAGATTGTAGGGCCCTATTGATCAAAATGTTGAAATTGAGAGTTTTAGACTTTTTTTTTTTCCACTGAAATAAATGTTTTTGTTATTTTACAGAGAGTAAAGTACTGAAAAAAGTACCGTTGGGTACCAGCACCCTGCCCCCTCAACAGCCCCCCCCCCCAAAGCTGTGAACCTAGGGGAAACACTGAACTTAAAGACATTTTGCCAGAAATATATTACTTTTATTACATATAATGTGCATAGTACTACTACTAAAATTATTACATTTTATTTTTTAAGGAATAATCACACAATATTTTTTCTGTGTTTTCATTTTAATAGTAAATCACCTTTGTTTGCCAAAAAATAAAGTTTGCTTAATTTGCAATTAAAAAGATAAATAAAATAAATGTTTTATGCCTTCATTTGATAACCAGAAAAATGTAAATACACAATACAGAACAATACAATACAATACAGAATTTCTGAGGAAAAAAAACATTCACAAGGCTATTTTAAGAATAAATTTGAGTAAAATTAAGTTGTTTGTATGCATTAAAATAATTAGACATGCTAAAACACAGAATTTGGTAACAAAACATGGTGAGAAAAAATAAAACTTTTTCTAGGGTCATAAACATGTAATTTTTGTTAAACTTTTAATAAATTGATGTGAAATTGAATACGTTTCATGATTTTAACTAATTAGACATTTTGGTTAATAAAATTTCCTTTAACCATTAAAAAGGAGTCCAGAAAAATAAAATGGAAAAAAAATGTAAACCAACAAAATGAAAATGAAAAGAATTGAATTTGGGCAAAAAAACAAACCAAAACAGAATTTCCGAAAAAATAAAACGGATTTCATAAGTCCCTATACATCAGTAGCTTTCTCAATATGCTAACTGTTCATCACAATTTCAAAATAAAAGCTTAGACCATCACTGAGTTTATACATTTTGATGTCCACAAATTAAAGAAATTACAGTGAAATTACATTGAGTTAAATGTTGTTTGGTCAATATTAAACGAGGATTAGATTGCACAGTAAAGTGTAAAAACAATCGTTGGCATTTGTTATGATACATAATGTACATTTGTTCTATTGTTTATATTACATTTAAGTAGTTTTGTTCAATAAAACCGTAAGATTACTTGCTTTTGATGCTTTATTTAAACCAGTTATAATTGCCTCATTGCTATTATATATGCATTTTAAGTAATGTTAAAGGCTATTGTTAGCTTAGGTCTATTTTATTACCTTCAAAAACATTAATTAGAATTATCCGATTGCTCGACTAATCATCAGAATAATCGACCGATTACTCAACTATTAACTTAACTTAAATTTAATAATAAACATCATATTTCCATAAACTATAAACTATTGTCATAACAAATCAGCCATGTTCTAATATATTTAGTTAAAGTAGATTTATTTGAGGAATAATTCACCCAGAAATGAAAACGTTAAATGTCCTTATTTACTTGACTTTATGTCGGTCCAAGCTCATATGACTTTCTATCGCCTGTGGAGAACAAAAATAAACACTTTAAAGAATTTTACTATTGTTTTTTTCTTTTTAAATACCATTCCTTCCTTTTACAGTCTTCATTTATGCGTTTGCCAGACAGTGTTATCAAAAGTGACCTTAAATTGCATTTAAGGCAGTTCATGCATTGGGGCTTTTAAGCTTTAAAATGGATTAACAGGCACCATAAAATCATAAATGTCATGTCAGATAATGAGGTCATGTATGTAACTGCACTGTAAAAAAAAAAAAAAAAAAATAATAATAATAATATTGGAGTACATTTTATAAGACTATTAATTAAGTCTTTACTTCAAAATGTAATATTTAATTCAATGTGCTACTTTGTTCTTTATAATTGTGAATTTATGAGTAATTTCTAAGATTTGCGTGAAAAATTGACTGAAATTAAATCAGAACATCCACCTTGTTCATTAGAAAGAAGGTAATTGAATAAATCATTCTTTTGAATCAGATCTTTTCAGTGAATCATTTCAGCTCACAGTGGAAGGATTGAGACTGAATAATTAATTTTCAAAGTCATGCAGGTTTGAATTGACGTGAGGATGAGTAAATGATTTATTTGTTAACATCCTCAGAAAAGACAAATGCTTTGAGTTTGGAGGATGAGTCATTCCTTAACAGAGTTTGGTAATCCTTGTTAAACATTTCAGACTCTACAAAGGCGGTTCGTAAATGAAACCACAAAGCAAATAGTCTTTATCCTGGATGAGATCCTGGTAGAAACGACTCTCACGTTGTGCTGAAACAGCCTGAGATGATGCAGCCTCATCAACAAGTAGGCGTGCTGCAGGATGTTGCAGAACCGCTGCACGGGTGTGTGTATCTGCATGCATGCATGCTTATTGCTCTAACTCGGCACATTTTACCTTATTACAGGCATTTTGTAATGCGGAAGTTGTCAGATTCATAAAACTAGTCAGCTGCGTGTGTGCGATGTCACAACGGTAAGAAAGTAGGCTGTCTAAATGAGGTCCGTCTGATTCTGTCCGTCACCCGGTGATCGTAATGAGAGCACGAGAAGAGAGAGAGCAAACTCTAATGATCTGATTAGATGGATGTTTCTGGAGACGTCGGCCGCTCTGCAGATGCAGGGTAACCTATTACAGTGAGCCACTGTCACCGCGTGTGTGTTTGCCTTCATTCACACTGTTTGTTGAGGGAGCGGTGACTAAGAGCAGAGTGGATTTATTTTAGTTTCTCTCTGAGTCACTCTCATCATCGCCGGTGGAACGTTATTGTCACGGGACCCACGGTTTCACTGAATGAGCATTTCGTCAGTGGAGCTTCCACTCAGATCTTCTGATTTCTCAGAATGACCGGCTGTGTTTGAGCGACACTTTAGCTCTGTTCCAGAACCTAGTCAGCTGTATTCTAAGGCTGCATCTGCAGTGAGTTGTATGTGAAGCATCAAAAGTGACTGATTTGGAACGCTTTAGGCTGCAAACATAAATAGGATTGATAAGGAAAAAACAACGTTAATTCAAAGTGATTAAAACATAAAAGTGATTAAGAAATGATCATAAAATGTACGTAAGAAAAAAAAACCCATCAAAACTCGAATAAATAAATATAAAAAATAAAATAAAAAATATCTATATGTTTGTCTGTCTGTCTGTCAATTAAATATAGCTAGCAATTAAATATTAATAAATTATATAATGTTAAATTAAATATTACATTAAATATTGGAATTAAATATCATCAAATATTAAAAAAAATAATATTGTATATTTTTTATAATTTTTTTAAATTGCAATGATCTTTAAACAACACTGTTTATATAATGTTAAAATAAAAAAATACATATTAAAAAAATTCTTTATATATATTTTGCAAATCAATATTAAATTTTGCAATAAAATATTTAAAAAAAATCTCTCTCTCACGCTCTCTCTATAATAAATATTAAATTTAAAAATTGCAATTAAATCATTAAATATTGCAATTAAATATTTAAAAATGTGTTTTTATTTTTATTTTATTTTTTTAATATTTAAAGTGCATTTTAAATAAGTGGTTATAAAGTTTTTTTTTTTTTTTTTTTTAAAGACAATATAAACAATAGCATAAAAAATTACAGATTAAGATAAAATGACGTAAGAAATGAACAAACAGATAAGCTAAGTAAAAAGAATATATATTTAATTGCAATGAACTTCATACAGCACTGTTTATATAATGTTAAAATGAAAAAATTAAATGTTAAAAAAATCTATATATATTTTGCTATTAAATATTGCAATTAAATACAATAATTTTCTCTCTCTCTCTCTCTATATATATATAAAATATAAAATAGTACATTAAGTATTACAATTAAAAATCATTAAATATTGCAATTAAATATTAAAAAAATAATAGAACTTTATACAACACTGTTTATATAATGTTAAAATGCTATTCAGGTAGGGAGCTCACTAGATATTGAACCACAGCTGGTGTGTCTCCGCATCGTTTTTTTGAAAGAGTGGGTGGGTGGATTTTTTCTGCATTTTGCTTTCAGTGATATTTGGACACAAATATTTCTGAAATATATTTTTACCTGCAAGATAGAGGAGGGTACAATGAAGCTGCATACTAATCTGCATACTGTCGTCCAAAATGCCATGGATTGTTTTATTCTGATATATTTTTTTTACTTAGCTTATCTTTGTTTGTTCATTTCTTAATAGTCATTTTATCTTAATATGCATTTTTACTTTTATTTTTTTTATGCTACTGTTTATATTGTATGTCCACTGTTTTTAAATGCACTTTACTTTTGTCACTTACTTGCGGTCTTGTAGGTTTCACTTGCATATCTGTGACATTTTAGCTTTCATTTGTCTTCTAGCCCACACAAACCTGCTTTCTTCTGTCTGTCCCTTCCAAAACCACATTTGACCTTAAATGTGAGAATTCACAGCACACTCAGTGTTCAGACGGCCTCTACAAGACAAACAAACCTGTGTTTAGACAATCTTCTCTACATTAACCACAGATGCATCGCACCAGCCTAACACTTCGAGTTTGTTTTGCATGTGCTGAGGAAAGTTTCCAGCAGTTATGTTTGCGTTGATCTGATTTGCACTGTTTTCATCTCAGCTGCATTCAACGGTAATCTTGTTACTGTCTAAAATAAGCTTTCATTGGGTGAATACTTGAGCGCTGTGCTTGTCAAGCCTCTGCATACATCGTGAAATCATCTTTAGTCCTGAAGAAACGCAGTGCTGAAGGAGGTCAAACCCAAACGCACTGCTGGGGTTGAGTTTCCCGCTTTAGAATCGGGTCACCGAATGCAAGCAGCCGCTATAAAGTGATTTACAAGGACATAAGTGGTGGAAATTTTTTTTTCTGTACTTTATCTTCACAGTTTGGGTTGCATGTTACAGTACATCATGTTTTTATCAGCTGTTTGGACTCTCATTCTGACGGCACCCATTCACAGCAGAAGATCCATTGGCGACCAAGTGATAAAATGCGTCAGAAATAGGTTACCCAGAAATGAAACTTTGCTGAAAATATGCTCTCAGGCCATCCAAGATGTAGATGAGCTTAACAGATTTGGAAAAATGCAGCATTTTATTACTTGCTCAGCAATGGATCCTCTGTAGTGAATGGGTGCCGTCAGAATGAGAGTCCAAACAGCTGATAAAAACATCACAATAATCCACAAGTAATCCACACCACTCCAATCCATCAATTAACATCTTGTGAAGCCGAAAGCTGCATGTTTGTGAGGGAAAAAATTCATTTTTAGGACATTTTTAACTTCTAATTTGTCACATCTGAACAAAATGTAAACCCATTATCCATAATAACGCTTCCTCCAGTGAAGTCCATCCACATATTTGTAAGGGTGTCACGATTTCGATTTTAAATCGAAATCGATCGAAATTCATGCTCAATCTCGATTATCGAATCAAAAAATGGAATCGTCGATGCTGCCACGCCCCCATGTCACGTCAGTTTGGCTTGCCAAGCGAAAAAAAAAAAAAAACACGCTTGTTGAAGTGCTGCGAGTCAACCTAACAGCTACAACAAACAGCCAAAAGATAGCATGGCAACTGCAGACGCAGGAGACCCGTCGACAGAACTTGAACCCCCTCCTCTTTCACTGAAGTCGCCGGTGTGGAAGTATTTTGGATTTCCAGTGAGTTATGTTGACAACGTTCGTGTTGTCGACAAAAAAAAACACAGTTTGCAAGCTCTGCTATGTACGTATACCACATTATTCCACCGGCAGCACGACTAACATGGCAGGGCATCTCCGCAGGCACCACAAAAACATAGATTTATCTGTTAAACCGACAAGTGTAACACAAACTACTCTCCCGTCTTCATTTGGAATAAAACTTCCAAGTAACTCAACACGTGCAAAGGCAATTACAAGCGCGGTAGGAGTATTTATAGCCGCGGACATGCAACCTTATTCAGTGGTAGAAAACTCCGGTTTTAGGCATTTAATTAGCGTGCTAGAACCGCGCTACGAAATCCCAAGTAGAACGCATCTCACAGCTACGGTGATACCCTCCATGTACAATAATGTGAAGGAGAAAGTTATTGAAGGTATTAGCAGTGCACATTTAGTAGCCTTGACTACAGATTGCTGGACCTCCAGAGCAACACAGAGCTTCATGACTGTCACAGCGCATTACATTAATGATGACTGGGAAATTCAAAATCCAGTACTTCAAACTCGCCCCATATATGAAGCTCACACAAGTGAACATTTAGCAGAAGTGCTGAGGGAAGTGGTACTGGAATGGAAGTTGAACAGACAAAATGCAACAATTCCTGTGACAACTGATAATGCAAAGAACATTGTCAATGCCTCACATGCAGCTGGATTGTCTCCACACATTGGATGTTTTGCCCACACTGTGAATCTGGCCTCCCAGAAGGGTTTGGGAGTAAACCAGATTTCCCGTCTTTTGGGCAGAGTCAGGAGGGTGGTCACTTTTTTCCACAGAAGCACCACTGCAGCAGCCGTCTTAAAGTCAAAACAAGACATGCTTCAGCTTCCTCCTCACACGCTGGTTCAAGATGTCATTACAAGGTGGAACTCCAGCTATGACATGATCACACGCTATTTAGAGCAACAAGCTGCTATCTATTCTGCACTTGCAGAAAAAGACATTAAAAAAAATGCTAAAGACCTTATCACCCTCTCTGATCAAGATGTGACTGTTCTGGAAGATGTATGTCAGGTACTGAAGCCCCTGAAAACAGTTACAACCTTGATGAGTTCCGAACAGCAGCCTACTGTGTCTATGGTCATGCCCCTACAACACACCATCCTGACATCTTTGAAACACAGTGACACAGATTCAACAATTGTAAAGGATGTTAAATCTGCTATAGAGGCAAATTTTGAAGAGAGGTATTCAGACCCAAGACTTCAACAGTTCCTGAATGAGAGCACTGCCTTGGATCCTAGGTTTAAAACTTTACCCCACCTGGATGACATATCTCGGAATGAGATCTTCAATTGTCTGGAGGAGAAAATCTTGCAAGAGCACTCCACACAGGTATGTGATGCTAATAGGCTAATGTGATTAAGTTAAAGTAGTTTGTTTTTTGTATTTACATAATTTCACATTTATAATATTTCATGAATAGGACTAATCACAATATCCTTTCTGTTTGTTGTTGTCACACTTAAATATAATTTCTGCCTGTTTATTACCTTAAACAACAGTGTTTTGTGTGTGACTATTTCAGTCTCATGCCTCAGGAGAAGGATCCAGCCAAAACCCTGCAGAGGATACAGTCACTGTAGCAACCAGTGGAGGCAGCCCCCCAACAAAGAGAACAGCACTCAGTGAACTGTTTGGTGATTTTTTTTTCAGCACAGCCTCCACTGCATCATCATCAGAAACCAAACCATGGCCTGATGTTGTAAAAGACGAGATTCAGCTATACAAAATGGCTAAAGTAATTTCTGTGGATTCAAATCCACTGAAATGGTGGAAAGATAATGAGAACCAGTACCCAAATTTGTCCAAGCTTGCCAAACGTTATCTTGCTGTACAAGCAACAAGTGTGGCAAGTGAAAGAGTGTTCTCAACAGCTGGGGACATTGTGACATCTCAAAGAGCAGCCCTCTCCACAGAGAATGTGGACATTCTCATTTTCTTAAAGAAGAACATGAAACTATAAAAAAATAAATCTGCCCATATAAATGTAAATAGTTGATATTTTTGACAGTATTTTTGCAATATTTTTAGCAGTTCTCTTTTCATATTCCTCTTTAACAAGAACTTGAAACTGCTATTTTTTTTTTGTGAACTTGAATGTCATCATCTGTGAAGAAAACTGCAGTTACAAAAGAGAAATTAGATGGCAGGTTATTTTGTATAAGTTTCCAATTGACTGAAGATATAAGTTATTGTTACATTATATTGTTAATAAACATTTTAAATTTGACAATGTAGTGTGTGGTACATTGCGAACAAAGGTCAGATATTATTATATTGCATAAAAGTCTTAAAATGGCATAGCTTGTGCTTTCAAATTTGTCTTTTTTAAATCGAGAATCGAATCGAACCGTGACTTTAGAATCGAAAATGTAATCGAATCGAGGATTTGGAGGATCGTGACACCCTTACATATTTGTTTAGAGCTGTTTTGGACTGTTTTGGATGGTAAACGGTGCTTGATCTGTGCAGATTTCTCTCCTGATTCAGACAAGATGACTTTTTCACTGGCAGAAACAATGTGATGAATAGAGGACTCATATTTTAGCTGGAAGCAACAGATTTCTTACAAACATGCATTTTTTTTCACTTCTCAAGATGTTAATTGATGGACTGGAGTGGTGTGGATTACTTGTGAATTATTGTGATGTTTTTATAAGCTATTTGGACTCTCATTCTGACGGTACCCTTTCACTGCAGAGGATCCATTGGTGAGCAAGTGACAAAATGATACAGGAATAGTTCACCCAAAAATGAAACTTTGCTGAAAATGTGCTCTCAGGCCATCCAAGATGTAGATGAGCTTGTTTCTTCATGGGAACAGATTTGGAGAAATGCAGCATTTTATCACTCGTTCACCAATGGATGTGAATAGGTGCCGTCAGAATGAGAGTCCAAACAGCTGATAAAAACATCACAATAATCCACAAGTAATCCACACCGCTCCAGTCCATCAATTAACATCTTGTTAAACCAAAGGCTTTGTTTGTAAGAAGCAAATTCATCATTAAGACCTTTTTTTAAACTTCAAATCGTCATATCTGGACAAAATTTAAGTACGTAATTCACAATAACACTTCCTCCTCTTTCTTTCCTTTGTTTAGAGCTGTTTTGGACTGCTTTGGCTTGTAAACGGTGCTTGAGCTGTGCAGATTTCTCTCCTGGTTCAGACCAGATGACATTTTCACTAGAGGAAACAGTATTATGAATAGAGGACTCATATTTTAGCTGGAAGCAACAGATTTTTTACGTGCGTTTTTTTTTTTTTTTTACTTCTCAAGATGTTAATTGATAGATTGGAGTGGTGTAGATTACTTGTGGATTATTGTGATGTTTTTTTATCAGCTGTTTGGACTCTCATTCTGACGGCACCCATTCACTGCAGAGCATCCATTGATGAGCAAGTGCTAAAATGCTACAGGAATAATTCACCCAGAAATGAAATTTTGCTGAAAATGTGCTCTCAGGCCACCCAAGATGTAGCTTGTTTCTTCATGGGAACAGATTTGGAGAAATGCAGCATTTTATCACTTGCTTACCAATTGAACCTCTGTAGTGAATGGGTGCCATCAGAATGAGAGCCCAAACAGCTGATAAAAACATCACAATAATCCACGAGTAATCCACACCACTCCAGTCCATCAGTTAACATCTTGTGAAGCCAAAAGCTTTGTGTTTATAAGAAACAAATCCATCATTATGACCTTTTAAACTTCAACATCATACCTGGACAAAATTTAAGTCCATAATTCATAATAACGCTTCCTCCAGTGAAAGAAAAGTCCACCCACATATCTGTTTAGAGCTGTTTTGGCTTGTAAACCGTGCTTGATCTGTACAGATTTCTCTCCTGATTCAGACAAGACAACGTTTCCACTGGCAGAAACAATATTATGAACAGAGAACTCATATTTTTGCTGGAAGCAACAGATTGTTTCTTACAACTGTGCAGTTTTTCACTTTTCAAGTTGTTAATTGATGGACTGGAGTGGTTTGGATTACTTGTGGATTATTGCAATGTTTTAATCAGCTGTTTGGACTCTAATTCCAACGGCACCTATTCATCCATGGACTAAGGGTACGTAAACTTCCAGTATATTTGCATTTTTTTTTGGTAAACTATGCAAATTGAGATAAAATGTTAGTGTGCTGCTTACCTACAGTACATAGCAGTTTGGTCTGCGTCTGAATGTTTAGACGCACTTATAATGCCTAAAAATGCTTTCTAGGTAAGCTGTTCACTAGGATTAGATATGTCAGGTGATCATAGTGTGTGAGATCAGACATCACTGTCTCACGGTGTGTATATGATAACAATACTGAAGACATAGTGTCTTCCTGCTGCTACAAATGTGTATGTGTGTGTGTGATTATCCCATGAAACATTCATTGTTACACAGACTGAAATATTCATGGCTCTTGAATCCTGACAGTTCGCCAGCCGTATGAAACGGATCCGCCTCAGGACCTGAACGCTGCATACTGGGGCTGCTATGGAAACAAGGGACGGTTTTTGTGTGTGTGTGTGTTGTAGTTAACGTTCTTTGGACCTTGTGTGTTAAATGAATCTTTGGTTTAGTCAGTGAGGGAATAGTCAACTATCTTTATCCAGAAACACAGGAGTTTAATAAAGCGTCTTCCCTGCTGTGTGTTTGAAATTATTGCTAGTGTATTTCCTACTGCACACAACTGATGTGAGAAGTAGCATTTGAAACAATTTGAAAGGATAAATGTTTGGAACAGTAGTAAGCCTGAATGAATATAGTAAAAGGAATCCATTTTTATCCCAGTGATGACTTAACATTTGCCGGGCCGAGGAACACGTCAGAAGGAGATTTCGGTTCATTCGTCACACTGAAGTCGGGTCAAGTCGGGTGCATTGGATTGTGTGATACAGTTTTTCACATTGTGTTCTACTGTATACTGGCAAAACTTGGCAAATAATCTTTAATTATAATAATAACAATACATATCTTTTTATTGTTGCAGAAATAAAACAATGTATATTCTGCATATTGATTAATATGCAGACTATGCAGAAATATTGCTATAATAGTAATAATGATTATTATTATTATTAAGGATGATAATAATTTGCTTTATAAAAAGAATTTTTATTATTATATTTGCTTTATAAAAAGAATTTAAAGTATTGCTTTATTTTGTTAATAGTAATATAGATTATAATAACAGTTATTACGAATATTTTTATATATGTATTATGGCATTAATTTGTAATTTATTATTTTATTATTTATGACAATAACAACAATAACAACAACAACAACAACAACAATAATAATAATAATAATAATAATAATAATATTTTTCAAGTATTTTAAAATATGCATTTTCCTGAATAATTTAAATGATTATTATTATTTTTATTTATGTATGTATTATTCTTAGTGTTGCTGTCTATAGTATTAATAATAATAATAATAATAATAATAATTATTATTATTATTAATATAGATTATGATAATTTGCAGAATTGTTTTAATTATTTTATAGTTATTGTTAAGCAATAAGCAGAATTTAAAGTGTTTATATTGTGTTAATAATATTATAATATAAATTATAATAATAATTATTAAAATTAATATTTTTATTTATCTGTGTATTATTGCATTGTTTTGATTTTATCATTATTAATAATAATAATAATAATAATAATAATTTCCCAAGGAAGTATTTTAAAATCATACTTTTTACCTGAATAATTTTAGTTGTTATTTTTATTCATATTATTATGTGTTGCTGTCGTTATTATTATTATTATTATTATTATTATTATTATTATTATTATTATTATTATTATTATTATTATTATAGATTATAATTTGCAGAATTGTTTTAATTATTTTATTTGTATTATTGTTAAGCAGTATGCAGAATTTGAAGTATTGCTTCATTATTGTTTGTTAAAAATATAATAACCAATAATAATTTTTAGTACAATTATTTTTATATATTTATTATGGCTTCGTTTTGTTATTTATTATTTTATTAATAATCGTAAGATAAATATTTTATTGTTATCAGACGTATTATAATGCCTGATAACAAATATGCAGAACTTAAAATATTGCTTTAATCATTCGAAAATATTGGTATGGTATTGGTCCTAAAGAGGCCATATTGGTTGTAATCTTTGCTCTGAACCCAGGGTTGATCTCTCCCCCTCATCTATTTATAGCTTTTGCTCTGTGTAAATTACTGGAATCAGGCAGGAGAAAATTACAGCTTCTGTCTGATATTCCTGATGTTCTGGGCTGTGGAAGCGGAGGACAGAATGTGTAGTATTTCCTCTGTGAAGCGTGACATAATGTGTGTTTGCGTTCTCTGTTGTTCTGTGCTTTAATCCGATGCCGACTCAGCACTGGGCGTCAGGATTAATTTGGCTCGCTCTGGAGTTCTCCGAGTTCTCCGACATCTGTGTGACATTAGTCATGATAATCGTGCCCTTATCAGCAGCACGTGAGAGGAAAGTGTGAGTTTGTGTGAGTTTATGGTTGTTTTACAACAGCAGTTAAGCTGTTTGTTGTCAAACCATGTTGCAGTTAGAGTCATATGTTGTGATGTAATATCATGATTTCTGAATTATTTGTTTGTGCAAGTTTAGTTTCAGCATGTAAGACAAGGTCGGGCTTACAGTTGTTTGACACGCATACCAAACTGTACAGTTACCATGGAAATAAAAGTATTTTATCTACTGTATACACTGTTCAGTATCATAAAGTCAAGCCAAACATCAGAATGAGCTTTATTTGATAAGTGCTCTCTCTCTCTCACACACACACACACACACACACACACACACACAAGAGCGCTGAACACTTGAATAAATATGCAAGAAGATACATAATAAGTAGACCCGTCTCTTCTAGACTCAGACGGCAAATACACCCACAGTCTGCACACTAAACGTCTGAAGCATTTTGCATAAAAAAATGAGTATTGCTATCTTAGTCTAGCGAGTGCTGCTCTTATTGGCTTAAATTTCATCTTTTTTTCATATTCATATTACTCGCCAAAATCAGAAGAAGAAAATGAGAAATTATATTTTGTATTAGGAAAAAAAACAATTTGTGGTGTTGTTGTTGTTCATTTTGTGACATAATTTTCTGAATTGTCATGAAAATATAGCTCTAAAATTCTTCTTAATATAGTGCATTAACATCAGGATCTTGTCCATGTCATATTACTCCCCAAAATCAAAAGAAATAAATGAGAAATTATATTTTAAGAAATTCTTATTTTATATTTTAAGGAATTCATTCATTTTTTTGTGACATAATTTTTATGATAATTATGAAAATTTTGCCCCCAAATTCTCCTTATTGTAATGTAATATAGTGCATGAACATCAGGGTCTTGTACGTTATATTACTCCCCAAAATCAGAAGAAATAAATTAAAAAAAATTTTATTTATTTATTTAGACATAATTTTTATGACAAAAAAATTGCCCAAAAATTCTTCTTACTATAATGTATTAAAATAAGCGTCTTGTCCATGAAGAAATAAATGAGAAATTATATTTTATTTATTTATTTTGACATAAATTTTATGACAATTATTTTATTTTATTTTATTTTATTTTATTTTATTTTATTTTATTTTATTTTATTTTATTTTACGTATTGTTTTATCACAGTTAAGAAAATTTTGCCCTAAAATTCTCCTTACTATAATGCATTAAAATCAAGGTCTTGTCCATGTTCTTCCAAAATCAGAAGAAATAAATGGAAAATTATTTTATTTTATTTTATTTTATTTGTTTGAAATTGTTTTATCACAATAAAGAAAATTTTGCCCCAAAATTTTCCTTACTATAATGCATTAAAATTGGGATCTTGTCCAGGTCTTATTACTTCTCAAATGTATTAGGAAAAACAAGAACATTTGCCCCTAAATTCTCCTTATTGTAATGCATTAAAATCGCATTAAAATGTGTACTTTAAGGGTCTTAAAACACTTTTTTATGTATGGGTCAAATGGACATGAATTTAGTTTTAAACTACATTTTAGTGTTGTTTTTTGTCAACAATATTGCATGTTGATATAGTCACAGTTTCATGTGTTTATTAATGTTCAAAGTGGTTAATGATGCTGGTATTGTGTCGTCTCATTTTATTCATTAAAAAAAGCTTGTCAACAAAGGTTTTTTTTTTTTTTTCTTTCATAGTTTTCGTTAACAAAATAAAGCTAATAAAAAGTACCAGGTTGATTATCAGTTTTCTACTTAGAAAACATAAGACGCATGAAGTCGGACAATCTGATTAAAAGCATTATTAGTAAAAGCAGACAAGAGTAAACGGAAAACCTTTATACAGATGTGTGTAAATAAATTCTATGCAAAATATCCTCAACAGGCAAATACTTAAAGGCTGTTTCCTCTCTGTGTTTTCTGCAGGATCCATCAGTGACACAAGTAACGCGGACTGCCCCACCTGGCCTGGAGGAGTATAACCCTTTCACAGACACAAAACCGGTGAGGCGCCCAGGATGGAAAAAAACTTACTCTTATATAAAATGCTGTAAATGTACAAAATTAACTAGAGTACAGGTTTTCTGAGGACAGTAATAATTAGAATGGCTCGAAAATACCATCCGCCAACACACTCTGAGAAAAAGAGAGCTAGAGGGAGGCTGTCCGTCTGTGTTTAGAAGGGCTTTTTACATACCAATGTTATGTTAGTATCATTGAAATACTTTTATAATTTTTATTAATATTTTAAAGTAATTTTTATTTTAAAACATTTTTTCATGTTAAAGTTTTAGCAATTTTGCCATGTGTTTTTAAATGTATTATTTAAAAAAATATTTCCATATAATTTTTATTGCTATTTTTTAGTTTTGGTTATTTTAGTTCAAGTTAAACTAACTGAAAATGAAAAATTTCCCATTTTCCTGAATAATTTAAATTATTTTTATTTATATATGTAAAAATATTATAATTAGTAGTGTTGCTATTATTACGAGTACTACTACTACTACTAATATTTTTTATATATATATTTTTTATATTTATTTATATATGTATAAATATTATAATTAGTTATATTATAATATTTATATATATTTGTACTATTTATATATATTTATACTATTATAATTAGTAGTGTTGCTATTATTACTAGTAGTACCACTACTACTAATAGTTTTTATATTATTTATTTTTTATATTCATTTAAAGGATTTAAATGATTTCTTTATTATTTTTTGTTAATAATATAATATGGATTATAATAATAATTATTTAAAAATTGTATTCATATGTATTATGGCATTGTTTTGTTATTTATTATTTTATAATAATAATAATAATTTATTATTATTAGGATTATTATTATTTCCCATGCAAGAATTTTAAATAATATTTTTTTCCTGAATAATTGAAATTATTATTTATATTTATGTATGTATTTATTATTAGGGTCGCTGTTGAGAATTAATAATAATAATAGTAATAGTAATAATAATAACAACAATAATAATAATGTAATACATACACGCATATATATATATATATATATATATATATATATATATATATATATGTATATATATATATGTATGTATATGTGTGTGTTTATAATTTTTTTTTTTTCAGAAATATATTTATATTATGTTAAAATGTTAATATAAAATTTTTGAAATAAGTACAGGTGATTTGCAATTTTAATTACTTTTTTTTTTTTTAATGAAAATATGTTGATATTTTTTTTACTTTTATTTTTTTTTTTGCATGCAATCAAACAATGAGATTGTGGCTGGTGTCATTCATCACGCTGGTAATGGAAGGTCAATTGGAGAACATTGCATTGTGGGATACAGTATTCCATGTGGTGTGCTCTGTTTTATACTGCACATTTTGCCAAATGTTGTAGGTCATCCAGATTTGTGTATATGGTGTAGTGTATACATTTAGATTTTATATGGGTAGGATGTTTTTTTTTCTGAACAAGGCAAGGAATCAGACAGCATACATACAGTACCAACAAATAACATCATTCACAGTGTGGTATAACTAGTGAAGCTGTACCAGCGTAGGGCTCGCTGCCCAGAACAGCCCACACTTACAGCACAAACCTGTCAGATTGCCAGTCAGTCGACTGAAAGCCTTTATATTGCATTTTCTTCCCTTTCCTTAATTGTGCACATGAATTGCTGCATTTCTGAATGATCCAGAACATTCAAAACACTGTCGGACACATTTAGTCAGTCTGGAGTTGTGAATGAGGAGAAAAGGTGTTGTGTTGTTAATGCATTGTGATTGAGGTGAAATCATGTGGTGTTTACTCAAAGGTGTCTTACGTTTTATTTTGTGGTGTTATAGGTTCCGCCAGGCTCCGCCCCTAAATCAGTCCCACCCACAGCCAACACACAGCCGGCCATCATGAAACCCACCGAAGAACCGCCAGCTTACACTCAACCTCAGCAGACGCCGGTACATGCGCCTCACTTTATTCACTAAATGTATTTAGTAATACACTGAAAATGGAAGTATAGCAGCCAAAAAAACAGAAACAGTGGTGATTGTAAAAACCTAGATCATCTTTTTGACATGGCACTAATGTTCCTAATGTCCTCTTTTGATATTGATATTGGTTTGGGCTGCATGATTGGGGGAATTTTTTTTTTTTTTTTTTTTTTTTTTTTTTTGAGGACAAATTGCAATTGTGATTTAAAATATTTATTTAAATATTAAATATTAATTTATTTTGATTATTATTTTAATTATTTTTGTGTTATTAAAAAGCTCAAGGTTTGATCATTCCTTTTTTGGTTGTATATCAACACGACTGTAATAATAATAATAATAATAATAATAATAATAATAGTATTATTAATAGTAATAATATTAATAACAGGAAATAATGTAAATATAATATTATAACTATTATTCAGTTACATTATTATTATTATTATTATTATTATTATTATTATTATTATTATTATTACTGTTATTATAATTATTAAATACTATTATTAAAAAAAATTGCCGAGGTTGTGAGTTCGAGCCTCACCTGGAAAATAAAAAATAAAAAAAATAAAATAATTATTTAATAATAATAATAATAATAATAATAATAATAATAATAATAACAATAACCGTAGTAATATTAATATTTTTTTATTATTATTATTATTATTTACATTTTTTACAGTTATTATTTAATGATTATTTTAATAGTTTTTGTAATATTAAAAAGCTCCAAGTTTGGTCAAGAGTTTTTTTGATTATATATCAACATGACTGTTATTAAAATAGTATTATTATTAATAGTAATAATATTAATAACAGGAAATAATAAATATAATATTATACATTTTATGTAATTATATTAATTGTTATAATTAATAATAATAATAATAATAATACTAAAAACGTATTCAAAAATATTATTATTATTATTATTATTATTATTATTAATAATAATAATAATAATAATAATAATATTTAGTTATGTTTATTTTTTAATTGTTATTTTAATTGTTTTTGTATTATTAAAAAGCTCCACGTTTGTTCAAGAGTTTTGAGATTAAGTATAAACATGACTGTAATAATAATGGTATTACTATTATTACTAATGATATTAATAACAGGAAATAATATAAATATAATATTACACATTTTATTCAATTATGTTAATAATAATATTAATAATAATAATAAATACTATTATTATAGAATTACATTTTATAATGATTTCTTTAATAATATTACTAATGATGATGATGATGATGATTATTATTATTTATTTTTTACTGTTTTTATTATTATTTACATTAATAAAGTATTACATTTATATTCCTGAATAAAAAAATTAAATAAAATAAGAAATAATACTCTTGGTAAATTTTACTGTAAAATAAAAAAAAAATCAATTATTCAAGAAAAATAATAATGTAATAGTCTATTTCATAGTATAACTGTAAAATTACAATACTAATATTTATGCCATTTTTAAACATCATACGAGCAAACCTTAATTTTGGCAAAAATTTTGCTGGCAACCCTTAATTCTTCTCTTTTGTTAACAACAGCCAGTTTTCATTACAAGTTGATGAGCTGCTCAGGTGTAAATGCACACAGTGCCATGTTTCACTCTGAAACACACAGGACAGATTTATCTAATTAAATCACAGCCTAGTTGTGGTGAAGGTGGTTATTAACAAAGGCTTCTGTTGTAACTCTAGTCCCCTAAATGTGTTTCCTGTTCATTTATATACACTAAGAGACGAGTCTGAATTATGTTATGTCTCAATCGACTGCAAGTTCTTCAGAAGGACTTTCTGAAACCTCAAACTGCCATTTGGGATGCAAACATTGCTGTCAAAGGGTGTTCGGCATGGAAAATCCTTCTTGATTTCACATAAATATCCTCAGTAGGACAACAGAAGCTTCCAGCAGGCAAAAGCTGCGAGTCGGTCTGCTCACGAGTGGGTTATACTGTATAATTCAGCACGCCTGAGGGCCAGGGACGCCTCTCTCCAGACATATGGACACACAGGCACACTTTGGGCGTGTGTCAGATGACTCACTCGCTCGGGCTCCGCACGTGACGTCAGATGCTTTGAGTTAGGACACGACAAGGTGATCCAGATCTTCAGGAGGAGGCCGGAGGCAGCCGGATCAGAAGCTGCTGTTGTTCGGCTCAGGGTGTGTCGCTGTAGTCTTTAGTTTGTAGGAGTTGAGCCTCAGGGTGACAACAGAAGGCTTGTTAAAGGACTTGTTGCCCACTGGCTTTATTAAGTCGTGTGTGTCACATGATGCTGCCTTCAGGGAAAGCTGGGGATTTCTGAGCCCTTAAAATGACCCAGAAACAAGGGCAGAATGCGTCAACAGATTGGCTTAGATAAGAGCGATTCTTGAAATTATAATCTGCCATAACTGGGACGCCGCTGTAATGAAAAAGCTCCACGTTTGGTCAAGAGTTTTGTGACTGATTATAAACACAACTGTAATAATAATAGTATTATTATTAATACTAATCATATTAATAGCAGGAAATAATATAAATATAATATTATACATTTTATTCCTTTATGTAATAATAATAATAATAATAATAATAATATTATAAAATGTAATTTTTTATTATTATTATTATTTATGTGTTTATTTTGTAATTGTTATTTTAAATTATTTTTGTATTATTAAAAACCTCCACGTTTGGTCAAGTGTTTTGTGATTAAATATAAACACGACTGTAATAATAATGGTATTATTATTAATACTAATAATATTAATAACAGGAAATAATAAAAAAATAATATTATACATTTTATTAAATTATATTATTCATATTGATGATAATAATAATGATAATAATAAACACTTATTATAAAATTAAATGTAATAATTATTTATTTAATAATAATAGTACTGATGATGATGATAATAACGATAATATAATAATTATTATTATTATTTATTTTTTACTGTTATTAATTAAGTTTACATTAATGAAGTATTACATTACTGAATAAAAATATATATTACTGAAAGAAAAATTATATTACTGAATAAAAATATTAAATGCTGTATTTACATCAAGGACCACAATGGAAACAACTTTTGTTTTAAACTTTGTGTTATCCTTGACGAATTGTTGAAACAAAAGTATTAATTTGTATCGTTCACTTTAAAAATTATTTACTAATAAAAAAGCACTATTTTCAAACTCAACCATGTGCAATTGCTAAACATTAGAGAGCAAGCAAACTGTTGAAATTGCATTTATTGTTACAGAAGACTTCTATTTCATATAAAATGCTGTTCTTTTGAACTTTTTATTCATCAAAGAATCCTTTAAAAAAAAATGTATCATAAAAATATCAAGCAAATGTTACATGTTACAAGTTTTAGAACTTTCAAAAAATCGTCTTCTGATACAAAAGTGCTTAAAAGCTTCTCAAACTCTATCGTGTGTGTTTGCTAAACAGTATAGGGTGCAAACAATGAACTCTCACATCCCACGCAATATTTACACTACAGCCAGTTCGGTTTATGGAAGTAAAAGCTTAGAAAGTTCGCTGTTGCTTTAGTATACATATTCATAACCAGTCAAAAGTCGAGTTAATGTCACTAGTGGTTTCATTTCTTATCTGACTTTAAAGTAATCCTTAAGGTGAGTGTTGGATCAAAATGCTTTATTATGTAAATGTTTATTATATTTGGTAATATGATTTACTGTTTTTTTTTTTTTATAATAATAGTGAATGATGTAGTAGTGTGTTATTGTACTGACCAGATGCACTAAATGCCTGTATATAATATTAAAATTAATTGATTTTCTATTCATATTTTATTGAATATTTATACAGAAAATATAAAAACAGTGGCATGATGCTTTTAAGTATTGCACAACTAAGGAAACATTGAATTTTTAAGTAATAATTGTATTTTAAATGAAGTAATACAAAAAAATTGTGTTTTTCTCGTTTGATCAATCAGTCAATTATATTATATTTTTTATCATTATATTAAATAATATATGAATATAGTAAATAATACTATTCTTGATTTGTTAATCAAACAAAACTAGTGTCATGTAGTGTGTTATTGTACTGACCAGATATGCACTAAATACCTGTTTGTAATATTAAATTAACTTTCTATTCATATTTTATGAAATATTTAATATTTATCAATATGATGATATTATGCTAAATTATACATTTATATTATGTAAACCTTATACATATATAAGTCATTTATTTATTGATGATAATGTATATATTTAAAAATAATAATATATTTTAAAATAATAATTTCTCTTAATTTAGTATTGACTTTGTAATAACACCATCTAGTGCACTTAAGTACACAACTGTTAAAAAAGGTTTTGTTTTTAAAGAAATTAAAACTTTATTCAGGAAGGATGCATTAAATTGATTAAAAGTGACATTTAAAACATTTGTAATGTTACAAAAGATTTCTATTTCAAATAAATGCCGTTCTTTTGAACTTTCTATTCATCAAAGGATCCTGAAAAATAAAAATATATCACTGTTGTATCACAAAAACATATTAAAAAAAAGTTTCTTGAGCAGGAAATCAGCATATTAGAATGATTTCTGAAAGATCATGTGACATTGAAGGCTGCTGAAAATGTAGATTTGATCACAAGAATAAATTACATATTACAATATATTCACATAGAAAACAGTTATTTTAAATTGTAATAATATATCACAATTTTACTGTTTTTACTGTATTTTTAATAAAATAAATACAGCCTTGGTGAGCATTCTTTTGAATGGTAGTGTAGTGTTGAATGGTAGTCCTGCCATAATCAGTTATGACGAAAGTAGGCATATTCACATTTACAGTGTATAACGACTCGCCAGATAAGCTGTGCTGTTAATAAACCAGTCAAGACTTGCAATGTGAGTCAGACAGTGATCGGCCCTCACGGGCCTGAGTTTCAGACATGTCTGTGATTGGTTCTGACAGCTGTGTCTCATCCAAACAGTCTGAGAAAATCCCTTTGGTGTGTTTTGATGTTGACACTCCTAAAGTCATGTTCTGCTGTGCCTGTAAGCAGTATTACTCTGTGTTCATAACCGCCTTGTGTCTGTGTGCTTGTAGGATCAGGCACGAGCCCAGGCGGAGTTATTGAGGAGACAGGAGGAGCTGGAGAGGAAAGCCGCTGAGCTGGACCGCAGGGAGAGGGAGATGCAGTCTCTCAGCGCATCAGGAGGTGAGTTATTAGCCTCGCGTCAAGCCTGTCTGTGCTGCATCGCTTATTCTGGACAGAAACCTGACATGTAGAGTCACCTACCACAGTTTGGTCTTTTTACACAACAAATGGGACAGGTTAGTCTCATATTATTGTAGCTTTTTCTGACCACAATTGTGTAGAAAAAACTTTGAAGTGCACAGATTACACCACCATGCATCATATCTGCTAAGTGAAATCCAATACACGTTTCTTCTTAAAAAAAATATACATATATCTTAACAATTATATTAAAATAATATTAATTATATTAATAAATAAATTATATATATATATATATATATATATATATATATATATATATATATATATATATATATATAGAGAGAGAGAGAGAGAGAGAGAGAGAGAGAGGTTTATATTAATTAATCAATGAATTAATTTTTTAAACCAACTAAATTTACTACTAAATTTAAAGGAATTAAATTAAAGAAATATACTGGTAAATTCTCATATATATATATATATATATATATATATATATATATATATATATATAATTTTTTTTTTTTATTCATTAATTTTTTAAACATAACTTCCACTACTACCTAGTCATGATTTATACATTTTAAGCAAAGTAAATTAAAGAAAAATACTGGTAAACTCACTCTCTTTCTTTATATATATATATATATATATATATATTTATATATTTATATATATACACACATATGTGGTAGAGACAGTATCATGCTTGTCATCTCGCACAATAAACTTTAGATTTTGTGAGATTTATTGTCTTCGTGCACCAGGAGGAGAGGAAAAACAATTACTGTTCTGTTTCCCAGTTCTGTACCCCAGTTTACCACTTTTTGTCATCATGTTTCTATTGCATCATCCAGCTCTTTCTTTTCATGTTTAATTGATTTTCCTGTTTCCTTGTTTCTAAGGGAGGAAAAACAACTGGCCGCCTCTTCCAGAGAAGTTTCCGGTTGGTCCGTGTTTCTATCATGACATATCAGTGGATATCCCTGTGGAGTACCAGAAAACCGTCAAGATCATGTACTATCTGTGGATGTGTGAGTAACCCTCAACCAATCCCTTAATGCCAACAGTCCAAAAACAGTAAGCAAACATGATGCCTGCGAAGGCTAGCCAATCACAACAGAGGTCATTTACATATGCAGTAGGAGTCTTAAAGGTACAGTAACAAAAACAGCCTGTTTAATTCTATACTGTAGGTCATACAAAAGGTGGAAAATGTTCATATTAAATGCTTGGCTAACATTATACATTTTTTTTTGTTTTGTTTTTTAAGAAATGCTATGAAACTGTAGAGTCTTCCAGGTTCATTTGAACCCGAAAAATTATTTTTACACTGAAGCCAAATAAGATTATAAGTTTATAATTGTTTATATATTATTACCGTGGTATTGTTGCATTTAGCCAATTTTTATTAATTAAAAAGTTGAGAGATTTGTTGAAATCGCAAATTACATTTGAACCACAAAAAAAAAAAAACTTAAAATATATTTAAATATATTTTAAGAATATTAAAATAATATTAATACAAGTTAAAAAAAATTATTTATTTAGTCCAATACTTATTACAAATATTATTTGATTTTATTGTTGTGTGAAATTGTAAAATAATAATAATAATATATAATTTCACAATTAAATTAATTAAATTTAATTTAAATAAATTCCTAACGGTTCAAATTAATGAAACATACATCAGTCAAAGGTTTTTTAACATTAAGATTTGTTTTTTTAAAGAAGTTTCTTCTGCTCACCAAGCCTGCATTTATTTGATACAAAGTACAGCAAAACAGTACAATTTTGAAATATTTTTACTATTTAAAAGAACTGTTTTCTATTTGAATACATTTTAAAATGTAATTTATTCCTGTGATTTTTAAAAGCTGAATTATTAATGGTTATTTTAAATAGTAAAAATATTTCAAAATTTTACTGCTTTTCCCGTACTTTTAATCAAATAAATGCAGGCTTGGTGAGCAGAAGAGACTTCTTTAAAAAAACATTAAAAATCTTACAGTTCAGAAACTTGTAATTGTGTTGAGTACACAGATGTGTCCATCTGGGAAGCGCGTCTGATTTTTGGTTTGTGTGATAATATTGTAAAGACTCATGGGAAATGAAATTAATGGACTTTAACAGTGTTTATGCCTCCCAGAGAAACTGACAGTCAGTTTGATTAGTTTCATACGGGATGAGATCAGTCACATGATATTAGACGTGCGGGGGGAGGGGCGGAGCCCTTATGCATCATGTGATGGAGGTATCATGTGTTTAGTATCAGCCTGGTGTTTAAGTTTCGCCTGATCTTGTTTTGTAGGAATTTGGGAGGGAATTGGGCAGAGAGCGAGAGAGACCTCAGACATTCTTGGCAGTTCTCTGCCAAATCCACACCAAAACTTTGCCACCCGCTGCTGGTTGAAAAACGTACAACTTGCAGCAACAGTAAAAACAATCCTATATTTTTAAGATATGTTATGCATGGTAAACTATAATCTGGGCCGGTCAGACCTGAAAAGTAATGACTGTAAACCACACTTAAAATGAACAATGTGTAATATGTGCACTTCCGTTCAAAAGGATTTTAATGATTTTAAATGTCTGTTCTGCTCACCAAGGCTGCATTTATTTGATTAAAAATACAGTAAAAATGTTAAATATTTTTACATTTTAAAATATCTGTTTTCTGTGCGAATATCTGTGAAACTGTCTTCAGTGTCACATGATCCATCAGAAATCATGCTAAAATGCTGATTTGCTGCTCAGGAAACATTTCTGATTATTAGCAATGTTTAAAGGAAAATGTCCACTTCTAAAACAAAGATTCACAATAATGTACTCACCCCCTTGTCATCCAAGATGTTCATATCTTTCTTTTTTCAGTCATAAAGAAATTGTTTTTTGAGGAAAACATTTCAGCATTTTTCTCCATATAATGGACTTCTATGGTGCCCCGATTTTAAACTTCCAAAATGCAGTTTAAATGCGGCTTCAAACGATCCTAAATGCGGTTGTAAACGATCCCAGCTGAGAAAAAAGGGTCTTATCTAGCATAACGATCAGTTATTTTAATAAAAATTAATACAATTTATAAACTTTTTAATGCCAAACGCTCGTCCTACTCTGCCTGGACTGTTTTTTTCCGGTTCATGACAGTTAGGGTATGTCGAAAAACTTCCATCTCATGTTCTCCCTCAACTTCAGAATCGTCCTATATCACTGTTTTACCTTTTTTGTTAAAGGTGTTTGATCTTCTTTGCATGTTCACTTTGCAAAAACTGTGTCGGTACTTCTGCAGTGATGTAGGATGATTTTGAACGATTTTTGAAGTTGAGGAAGAAAATACGATTGGAGTTTTTCGACATGCCCTGTCTTGAGTCAGAATACAGAGCTGAGGGAGAGAAAGGCAAGACGAGCATTTGAGATTAAGAAGTATTTAAATTGTATTTTTTTAAATGAAAATAACCTAATGTTTCGCTAGATAAGACCCTTCTTCCTCGGCTGGGATTGTTTGAAGCTGCATTTAAACTGCATTTAAACTGCATTTTGGAAGTTCAAAATCGGGGCACCATATCAGTCCATTATATAGAGAAAAATCCTGAAATGCTGTCCTTTAAAAGACATAATTTCTTTACGACTGAAGAAAGAAAGACATGAACATCTTGGATGACAAGGGGGTGAGTACATTATATGTGAATATTTGTTTTGGAAGTGGACTTCTCCTTTAAAACAGTTTTGCTGATTCATATTTTGAAATTGGTGATACATTTTATTTTTCAGGATTCTTTGATGAATAGAAAGTTCAAACGAACAGCATTTATTTGAAATAGAAATATCTTTTGTAACATTATGAATGGAGGATTCCCTGTGAATGAGGGGTTAGTGTGTGTGAATACGCTCTGGCTTTGCCTTAGCTTATATAAATGATTGAACAGTCTGGCTTTGAGCTCTACTATTAATGGAGCAGCTTCTGAGTGACTGTGAAGAGGTTTTGCAGTCATTCATTTAATATAACAAGAGATTGTGAACGCTTGGACCGCTTTAATAATTAAGGGATTCTTGGATGAAGCATATTGGAAAGTTTTTATTTTCAGTTTTCATTTTCGTTTTTGTTCTAGAATCAGTTTATTTTTTTATCTTTAAGCACATTATGTATTTTGGATTGAATTTGAATCAGTTTTTGTCATTGTTTTCATAAGCAATCTTTGCAAAGATTTCTCAAAGCTTCAGGAGGTTTATGCAAAGAATTGATTACAGATTCCCAAAATAAAACAAGCTTTACATTGTTTCTTTACATTGAAGATGTTTCTTCATTGTCTCTTTTTTGCCGTTCCTCTCTTGCAGTCCACACGGGGACGCTGTTTGCCAATATATTCGGCTGTTTGTCGTGGTTCTGTGTAGACGCGTTGAGGGGAGTGGATTTTGGTCTGGCCATGCTCTGGTTCATGCTTTTCACACCCTGTTCATTTGTCTGCTGGTACAGACCTCTGTATGGAGCGTTCAGGTACGCAAACATGCAAACACACACACATTGCCTTTATGGAGAATTCAGACTCTAACCATTTTGCTTTCTTTCTCTCTTTCTATAGGAGTGACAGCTCTTTTAGGTTCTTTGTATTCTTCTTTGTCTATATTTGCCAGTTTGGCGTCCATGTGCTGCAAGCCATCGGCATTGCAGGTTGGGGAGCCAGGTGAGAAAGACATACAAACAAACACACACACACCAGAATCAGACATTAACCATGTCAAAAGGGCAAAAACACTGTTGAAAGTGATGCAAATGTTGACTTCATTAAGCATTTCAGTTTTTTTTTTTTTTTTTTTAACATTTAATATATTTTAAATGTAAATTTTTCTTTATGGACAAGGATTTGCTCGGATGGGTGACATTTTCATAACCTCAAAATTGAAAGAAAACCATATTTGTCTTATTTTTGTGAGTTAAGCACATTTAAATGCCTATTATTAACCATTAAAAAATAGCTTTGCATTACATTCTGCTTAATTGTCACAAAAATGTCAATGCAAATGCCATGTACACATTTAAAAAAATATACTTTTTTTTTTTTATTAAAATGTGGCTTTTCAATGAATTTTGGGAAATAACATGACATTCTACATACAAAATGTTGCTTTTCTTTGAATTCTGGGGAATAATATGAGCTTTTGAGAATCAAAATGTGGCTTTTCAATGAATTTTGGGAAATAACATGACATTTTTCATACAAAGTGTCGCTTTTCTTTAAATTCTGGGGAATAATATGAGCTTTTGAGAATCAAAATGTGGCTTTTCAATGAATTTTGGGGTATAACATGACATTTTGCATACAAAATGTCGCTTTTCTTTGAATTCTGGAGAATAATATGAGCTTTTGAGAATCAAAATGTGGCTTTTCAATGAATTTTGGGAAATAGCATGACTTTTTTTTTTATACAAAGTGTCGCTTTTCTTTAAATTCTGGGGAATAATATGAGGTTTTGAGAATCAAAATGTGGCTTTTCATTGGATTTCGTGGTATAACATGACATTTTGCATAAAAATTTAGCTTATCTTTGGATTTTGGGGTACAATACGACCTTTTGGAAACAAAATTTGCCTTTTCATTGTTTTTTAAAGTATAACATAACATTTTGCATTTAAAAATTGAATTTCTTTAGATTTAATGGTATAACATGACATTTTGCATAAAAACAATTAGAGTTTCTTTGGATTTTGTAGTATAATATTAATAAACGCTTCGTACTGCAAATGAACCATCAGAAGACGTACATCAGATGTGACCGTAACCTCTCCACACGCATATCCGAGGGCCTCTTTACCTGTAAATATTTGTGTGTGTATATATATATATATATATATATATATATATATATATATATATATATATATATATATATATATATATATATATATAAAACCTGTATGATGACAAAGTATTGACTGATTTTCTTTCCATTTCACACGACTTTGCCTTCCTGCATTACTTTTATATTGTAAAATTGTGAACAATGTGTTATGTTGACTGATCTGTTGTTTGTGCCTGTAGTGGCTGGATCTCAGCGCTGACCGGGCTGAACACAAGTATTCCCGTCGGCATCATCATGATCCTGATTGCTGCCCTCTTCACCGCGTCGGCTGTCATCTCTCTCATCATGTTTAAAAAGGTGCTTCAGCTTAAACAGTTCATAATGTATGAATATAATATGTGCTTCACCTCAAATGCACTTACATAGACTTCAGAGCTGAACCAAAACACTGGTGTTCTTGATATTCAAAGCTAATACTATACAGACAAAAATTAGAAATGTTGACTGAAATTAAATGTTTAATTGTAAGTACTAAAATGGCTAAAACTGAAACAAAAATAAAGTTAAATAGAAATATTAAATAAAAAACAAATAAAAAAGGCAAAAGCAAATGAAAAAAAAAAAATTACTAAAACAAATGAAAACTGAAAATATAAATATAAAACTAATTTGATTTAATTAAAAAAAAAAGTAAGTTGAAGTGTTAAAACTAAAACTGAAAAAAAAATTTAAATTAAAGGTAAATGTGGAAAAAAAACCTAATAAAATTACAAAATCACTTAACAAATACACTAAAACTTACACTAAAATGAAAAAGTATAAAAGCTAATTCAAAATGTTAATAAATACTATAATAGTACATAAATTATACTAAAATAACACTACCATAAATGCATTGAAATATGCTGTTTACAGTTTAAACCTTCATGTCTCCTTTTGTTTTATTTTAGCCAGTTTTTGTTGTTATAAGTGCCTGTATATACCGCTATATGTAAGTTGAAGTATTAAAAAGTTTCAAATTATAAGTGAAATACATAAAAAGCTAAATAAACTGAAAATATAAAAATAAAAGCAATTTTAAAATGTTAATACTTTAATAGTACATTAATAATAAAATAACACTCTTTTAGTATTATTAATACTAAATATTACTAAATACAAATTTTGCTTTTCTCTAAATTGTGGGGTATAATATGACCTTTTATATCACAAAATTTGGCATTTCATCGGATTTCAAACTATAACATGACATTTTACATTAAAAATAGTTGCTTTTCTTTGGATTTTGTTGTATAATGGCATTTTGCATACAAATTTTCTTTGAAGTTTTGGGGCATAATACCACCTTTTGTTAATTTTTGTTAACAAAATTTCATTGGATTTATAAGTATAACGGCATTTTGCATTAAAAATTGTTGCTTTCGTGATATAATGTGACATTTTGAAATTTAAAATGTTAATGAATATTTTAATAGTATGTTAATAATACTAAATAATTAATAATTCTAAAACAACATTGAATCATAAACACATTAAAAATCTGTCCATTTGAAGGAGTTTTAGTTGGTTTTACAGCTAATGTTCTTCAATTCTCATGTTATTTCATTTCAACATGTTTAGGTTAGTAGAATCAAACTTGTGTTTATTTGCAGGTTCACGCGCTGTACCGAACCACCGGTGCCAGTTTCGAGAAGGCGCAGCAGGAGTTCGCCACCGGCGTCATGGCTAACAAAACTGTGCAAACCGCCGCCGCTAACGCCGCCTCCTCTGCTGCCCGGGGAGCCTTCAAAGAGCAGATCTGATTGGCCTGAGAACTCCAACTCCGCCCATGCTACTCTGACCCCGCCCTCCGCATTCCTCCTAACTGTCTCTACAGCCAATCATCAGCTCTTACTGGCTGTTCAAGACCACACCCACTCTCATTGACTTAATGCACTCCTGTGACTGACTGAGACCCCGCCCATAGCCCATCCCCTCCTGTCAATCAGCAGGTGTGCTTGCCTGTTCTTTAGTTGGAGTGTGTGTGAGTGTGGAACGCCTGTCTGTGTGTAAACAGCCTAAAGAGTCACTTTATGTGTTCACATCACTGTCGGCTGTGCGTTTGTCCCTGTTAAACAACAGGAAGTAATATCATCCAATGTCCTTTAGTGGGATCCAAGAAAAAAAAAGAATGGCTATGCCCTCACAGGTCTGTCTTACCAATCATCTCCGCTTAAAACGCTCGTAAAATCATGTAGAAAACATTTCCAGGTCACAGTTAACCTTAGAATCGGTAGAAAATCATATTTGTCTCATTTTTGTGACTGTTAAGCATACTTAAATGCCTATTATAAACCATTTAAAAAATCAGTTTTGGATTCCATTCTGCTTAACTGTCACAAAAATGTCATAATGCAAATGCCATGTGTGCAACTTAATGTTTTGCATTAAAAATGTTTTGCTTTGCTCTAGATTTTGGGGTATAACATGACATTTTGCATACAAAAATACACTTTTCATTGGATTTTAGGTGATAATATTACCTTTTGCATAACAAAATTTAGCTTTTCTTTGAATTCTGAGGAACAGCATGAGCTTTTAAGAATCAAAATGTCTCTTTTCATTGGATTTTGGAGTATAACATGACATTTTGCTTAACAATACAACCTCTTGTAAAACAAAATTTCGCTTTTCTTTCAATTTTAGGGTATAATATGACCTTTGATATAACAAAATTTGGCATTTCATTGGATTTCGAACTATAACATGACATTTTGCATAAAAATTTGTCTTACTTTTGGATTTTGGGCTACAATACAACCTTTCGCAAAATAAAATTTTGCTTTTTTCTTTAAATTTTGGGCTATAATATGACCTTTTAAATAAAAAAAAATGGCCATTTCTTTGGATTTCGAACTATAACATGACATTTTGTGTTGCTTTTCTTTGGATCTTGTGGTATAACATGGCATTTTGCATAAAAATTTGGCTTATCTTTGGATTTTAAGCTACAATATGACCTTTTGCCAAACAAAATTTCACTTTTCTTTAAATTTTTGGGGTATAATATGACCTTTTGTAGAACAAATTTTGGCATTTCATTGGATTTCGAACTATAACACGACATTTTGCAATAAAAATTCAGCTTTTCTTTAAATTTTTGCGATATAACACGACATTTTGGATTAAAAATAGTTGCTTTTCTTTGGATTTTGTGGTATAACATGACATTTTGCTTGGAAACAATTGGATTTTCTTTGGATTTTGGGGTATAATGTGACCTTTTCTTGGCGAGATTCGCCCAAATATCATCGTAAACGCTTCGTCCTGCAAATGAGCCATCAGTACACAAAGATGTCCATCAGATGTGACCGTAAACGCTCCACACGCAACTCAGAGGGTCTCTTTACCTGTAAATATATAAATATATATATATAAACCTGTATGATGACAAAGTATTGACTGATTTTAAACATATGAATGATTTTGAGGCTTCCTGGATTCTTTTTTCTTTCTAACAGAGTTGTTTTGGAATGGAAACTAATTCTTAAAAGCGTGAACCACTCAGGATACGTTCCTGCACATGCATGGGAAGCTTGCCGAGCTCTCTATAGGATAAACTGGAAAACACTTTTAAAATCACAATCAAAATCCGCGCATCGCCCCCGAAGCGCACATCGCTAACGACACGTTGCATTCGTCCTGCAGGTGTAAGACTGTGCCGTGCTGGGCCGTCCTGATATCGGATCCCGAATCACATTGTCTGTCGTCATTTGTCGGTTTGAAGCGTAGAGCTTTTTAAGTGACGTTTGTTTTCCTCTTTTTATCCACTGGAGCAGAGAACCTTGTAGCCTTGGTTACTGTCGCCAAGAGACAGCCAAGTTTTGCGATTATGGGATATGCATCAAGATGCAAATTGATCTTGATCTTAACCTTTCAGCAACACTCTGTGTGTGAGAGAGTGTGTGTGAGAGAACAAACTGTGTGTGTTCATCACTTATTTTCAGTGTTGAGTTTGTTTAAAGTCTTTATAATTTATACATTTAAAGAAACAGTTCACCCAAAATAGGTGAACACCCTTTTTTGGGTGAACTATTTCAATATGTTCCTTTTTTTTGTTTGTTTAAAATCTCATTGAGTGTGTCATATTTGTGTTATAAATCTTATTTTTTCAGTCGTGTACGGTTCTCTTTACACTCTCTGTGTGCGTGTGTGAGTTACTGCAAGTCGTTCTTCCTTTTATAAATAAATTTCAACAAATGGCACCTGAATGTTCCTCTATTTTTGTTCGTTTTGAAACGCTTTCATTTAAAACAGGAAAAAAAAACAACAACACAAGAATCTGTTGGGAGCGTGAGACGACAGATAAACTGATGTGACCTCTTGTGTTTGGTGCAATGGATCGTGGCTTTAAGCTGTCTTTTTTTAATTAGTGATGTTAGTTAACTTAGTTGAAACACTGATACGTGAGGAATGGATTGAAGAAAAAGCATCACTGGTTGTACCGCTACTACTACATTGACCTTATTAAAAACAGACACGAGGGATATTTGTATATTTTGTATAACTAAAAGGAACGGTGGCCTGTTGTCCTGAATTTCATTGTACTGTACAAATGCACTCCTGTCTCGCTCCCTTAGTCGCATGTTGAGTAGTTTGAGTTTTGTATATTTATTGTATTAACACAAAAAATAAAATAAAAAACAACTACATAACCTGTGTCTTTTTACGTGTTGATTTTTTTATTTCTGTTAGCATTCTGGATTACACACATTAGGGTTCGTACAAGGTGCTTAAAGTGCTTGGAGTACTTGAATTTGACATTTTGAGACTTAAAAGCCTGGAAAACTCTTGAAAATAGCAAGGGTCCTTGAATTATTCAAAGATATTGTTTCATTTTTTCAACAAGCACATATCTTTTAACGCCAAAAATCAGAAAACATCATACTTTTTTTTTGGTTATCTCAGTTAATGTCATTAAACTAGCGAGCTTAGTAGTAGTACTGACAGTGTCGTGTAAACATGGCTGAAGAAGACGCGAAAAGAGAAACAGAGGAATCGAATCAATTGAGTGAGTCATTTGCGCTGGAACCGCTCTGACTGACTTCCTAACGACATTACTTGTAATTATTTAAAAAAACACACAGACACACACACAAGTGATTGATGAAACGGAGCTTTTTGTAACTCCGAATCATTTAAACATGGCGTCGCAAAATGGTTCATTGTTTCGAAGCGCACCAATCGGATTGCGAATCATTTGATTCAGATCAGGACTTCAATTCGCGTATCGCGAATCATTTGATTTAAATCGGGACTCAATTCGCGTTTCGGGAATCATTTTATTTAGATCGGAACTTCGGAGCGGGTTCGTGAATGATTCGTGAATTGAATGATTCACGATTCACGCACCGAGTCCTGACCTGAAAATGATGGTTCGCGATGTTTTTTTTTTTTTTTTTTTAGATTTTTTTAACAGTAGAAAACATCAAACCATTAAGGCAGTACAATTAAAAAAATAAAAAATAAAGTACAAAAATACAGAAAGTACAAATACAAATCCCTTAAGAAAATGTTTTACTACAGCAGTAACAATGTTTTTTGTATAACCGCAGTTTTACTACAAATTAATACCATGGCTTAACTTTGGTCAGTGTGGGAAAACCATGGTTAATTTGTGGTTACTATATTAAACTATTATAAAACTAAGTGGTAGGTTGAATTAGAGAGAAATTTTTTAAAGAAAAAGAAGAATTTGGGTGAATCAATAAATTCTGAATCATTTGATAATGTAATCCATAAAAAGTAACTGTATTGCAAGATGATCAGGTAGGTTATAATATATAAATTAACATTGTGTCATGGTAAGAAAACATCTATTGTTTGTTGTTTCACATTAGAAATGAGCAGAAGGGAAAACACTTTACTTTTTGTTAAATAAATACTGCATTTCCTCTGTCTTATCAACCTGTTGGCTTGACTTAATGACGCCTGCCCCCTCCATGACGATTATAGAACCTCTGTCTAAAGCTTTACACAAATACTGTGCAGTATTTATGCATTGATATGCTGAAAAACTATAGCAAATCAAGAACTCTTGGTTTAATGTTACGCAAAGCTTCAAAATCCTCAGAGTTCTTTGAGACTACAGAAACAAACGTATTTCTATCGAAATGGATATATTGGATCGAAATGCTGTTGCACAGTCATCTAATTTTGAATTTGTTATAATTGTTTCATGTTTATTTTAATTTTATATACATTTTGAACACTGGTGACAGTAAAGACCTCAATTCAGCAAAAAAAAAAAAAAAAAAAAAAAAAAACTGAGGTGAGGTAAGATGAGACGTGAATCATAAAGGTTTCTTCCTCTAGAGGGCGCACAGGCTCGGTGACTCAGAAAACGGGATCCTCCATTGAGCTGCATTAAAATTATACGATTTGACCATTTGGCTGACTTTTCCACATTAAATGCTATAATTGTTTAGATCTATTGACTACAAAGATTAGTATCGCAGATACAGATAAAAATCCCCTGAAGAACCTCTAAAAAAAAGTAAAACGTTTTTATCCCACAGCCACATCTGATTGAATCAGCCACACCAGCGTTGAGAAAAGTAACATGTGTCACGTGATAATCTGTTGCATTTTAGCGGCGGTCTGAACAATAATTTACACCTAAATAATTATATAGAGAAACGTTAATAGCGATTTACTTGGAAGATATACAGTAATAAGTGCAAATAAAATATTTTTTATTTATACCCATCACAACTGACCAACATAAAACAATTACGTTTTCTCTCAGCAGAGAGCGACACTTCACCACTATTCAAAATTAGACCTATAAACGAGTATTTAGATCAAAACTGCCCAATTTTACATTTGCATTAATTTTACTGAGATAATTAATAATTGTTTCATGTATATTTTAATTGTATATACATTTAGAACGCTGAGAAACAGTAAAGACTAAAATTCAGTAAAAATTGAGGTGAGGTGAGGTAAGATGAGGCATAAATCATTAAAGTTTTGTCCTCTAGAAGACGCAGTTTTGGTGACTCAGAACGCTTTCTGAGTCACCGAAACTGCATTAGCATTTTATTGCAGACATTTCTACACTAAAACGTATAATCGTTTAGATATATTAACTACAAAGATTGGTATCTCACATACAGATAAAAATCCACTGAAGAAACGTCTCAAAAAACTACATCTGATTGAATCAGACACACCAGCGTTGAGAAAAGTAACACGTGTCACGTGATAATCTGTTGCGCTGTATCGGCGGTCTGAACAATAATTTACACCTGACGAATTACATAGAGAAATTTTAATAGTGATTGACTTGAAAAAAACACAGTAATAAGTGCAAATAAAATAATTATTATTTATACCCATCACAACTGACCAATTAGAGACAACTATTGCGCCACGAAACCCCGCCCATTCGCGAAGTCCGCCAGGAGTGAAACAATTACGTTTTCTCTCAATAGAGGGCAATGCTTCACCACTATTCAAAATTAGACTCATAAAGTGTATTAGATGAAAACTGCCTGATTTTATATTTACATTTATTTTACTGAGATTATTTATTGAGTTGTTTTTTTACACTTTAAAGTTTCAAAATTGATTAGAAATTATATTACTAAGATAACTATTATATTTTTATATTTATTAAGCATAAAATTACTTGCATATTATTCCATTATTTATGTGACACCCCATCCATATCGCTACCAGGACACACAAATACAAACTAAACCAAAAGCAGAAGTTTTCCCTCATAATTTGACTGTAAAATAAGTCACACCTTTCTTACCTGGGCGGACATGTGATCGCTGAGGAATGAGCTGCAGTCTTGAAGTGTGTCCGTTCAAAGAGGAAGAAAATAGCCAGCCTCCATCCCAGTCTGTGTATAATGGGTTTGTAGAAGAAAAGCTTCTCCTCGTCCGACCAGTTTTTCCAGTCTGATTGAGAACACGCACCGAACAACTCTTCCACACTGACACGGAGCGAAACATGGAACATTAAAACGCACAAAACACCTTCAAGGATTCGCACAAGAAGATTTGAGATCGGTAAGTTATGTTTGACTTCTAAAATACGATTTTTAGCGGTTTATATTGTCGTAAACGGTGTTGCTAAAGGTGTGTCACACCTGAGTTCCTCAACTACCTGTACGTGTTTTGATGGAGAAACTCTACAGCCATCCTCATCTGCGTGTTTGTGAAGATTTATAAGGTTTTATCTTAAGAACATGTGTTTAAACTCTTATAAATGTCCTTTAATAATTCTTAGATTTAGCATAAAACGTTTGAAGAATCATATATGGCCGTAGCTGTTGGTTTCATTATATGTTCATGCGTTTAGCATATGAAGCTTTTAAACAATTCTGACACCTTTATTTTAGTTTTTGAAACCCTCAGGTTGTTCTAAGTGAAGTATTAGTTAACACAGTGTTTTTCTTATGCATATGATGACAGATTTTAAACAAAAAGTCAGTTTTTGCTTGACACCTTTGCACTTAAACTACAGTCTTATGATTTTATTTACTGTTTAATGTGATTATTCCATTCTGATTATTCACAAAATGACTTGTCAACCATACTTTAAATGTCCCTCATGAAAACATTACTTTTGTTTAAGGTTTCTGAGATTTCAGAATAAATGCAATTCATTTTTACATGCCTAAAAACCTAAATTGACTCCCAAAAGTAGGCTATTATTTGTTAGTTTTGTTTGTTTACAAAGTGTTGGGCACTTTTGTACCTCAAACGGAAGGAAATCAGAGCTCTTGTTTTTCTCAAAAGTTAGGTGTCATTCATGATGGTGTTCATTTCATGTCTTACTGTAAGTCACTCTTTCCGTCATGTGTCGGATCGGCAAGTGTCATAGTGTAGCACATGTTTTTTTGTTTTTTTTTTGTTTTTTAATTATACAAAATTTACTTTATAATCAGAGAAAAAGGTGCACATGAAATTGTCGCAGTTTTAGCTTTTTTTTTTAATTTTTTTTATTTTTAGAATAAAATATGCATGTAATATTAAAATCCGCTGGTTATTATTAATCCGGGGTTTCAGGGTTGTCTCGGAAAATGTAAAAGTGTGATTTTCAGGCCTGGAAAATTCACTGAAATTGATACAGTTTGTATTCATGTGTCACTAGTGAATAGAATTTTTTGTTCACTGACAATTGCTTATTTATTTATTTATTTATTTATTTATTGAAGCTGAGTAAGCTTTTTCAGAGGTAAACACAACAAAAAAACTGAAGAAAAAACTGTCTTTCTGTTTTCAAATTTCAGTGTAATTAATTATTATTATTTATTAGCATTTTAAAGTAGATTTAAAGTAGAAGTAATTTTTAGAGTAGTTATGCTGCTTTGTAATGAAATTTAATGTCATTTTTTTTAAACATAATAATGCTTGAAATGATATCAAATTTACTTTATAATCAGAGAAAAAGGTGCAAATTAAATCGTCACAATTTCGTATTTTTTTTTTTTTCAGAGCAAAATATGCATGTAATATTAATATTTGCTGGTTGTTATTAATCAGGGTTTTCAGGGTTGTTTCAGAAAATGTAAAATTGATTTTCAGGCCTGGAAATTTCACTGAAATTAATACTATTTGTATTCATGCTTCAGTAGTGAATATAATTTTTTTGTACACTGAAAATTGTTTGTTTATTTATTTATTTTTTAAGTGGAATACACTTTTTCAGAGGTAAATACAACAAAAATACTGAGGAAAAAAAAATCAGTCTTTCTGCTTCCAAATTTTTATGTTTAATTAAAAGTGTTAACTGCCATTTCTTTGTTATCAATTATGAAATTTACCAGTAATTTTTAGGTGATTTTTAAATCATTTTTTAGGGTAGTTATGCTCCTTTGTAATGAAAATATTTTATTTTTTAAAACATAATAATGTTTGAAATGATACCAAATTTACTTTATAATCAGAGAAAAAGGTGCAAATTAAATTGTCACACTTTTAGCATTTTTTTCAGAGCAAAATATGCATGTAATAATGTCCGCTGGTTATTATTAATCCGGGGTTTCAGGGTTGTCTCAGAAAATGTAAAATTGTGATTTTCAGGCCTGGAAAATTCACTGAAATTAATACTATTTTCATTCATGCTTCAGTAGTGAATGTAATTTTTTGTACACTGAAAAGTGTTTATTTATTTATTTTTGAAGCTGGATAAGCCTTTTTGAAGGTAAATGCAACAAAAATACTGAAATCTGTCTTTCTGCTTCCAAATTTTTGTGTTTAATTAAAAGTGTTAACTGCCATTTCTTTGTTATTAATTATTACATTTACTAGCAATTTTTAGGTGATTTCTAAATCATTTTTAGGGTAGTTATGCTCGTTTGTAATGAAATTTTATATCATTTTTTAAAAATTAATAACGTTTGAAATGATACCAAATTTACTTTATAATCTGAGAAAAATGTGCACATGAAATTGGCACAGTTTTAGCATCTTTTGCCGAGCAAAATATGCATGTAATACTTCATATCTGCTGGTTGTTATAAATTAGGGTGTTCAGGGTTGTCTCGGAAAATATAAAATTGTGATTTTCAGGCCTGGAAAATTCACTGAATTTAATACAATTTGAATTCATTCTTTAGTAGTGAATATAATTGTTTGTACACTGACAATTGTTTGTTTATTTATTTATTTTTAAGCTGAATAAGCTTTTTCAGAGGGAAATACAACAAAAATACTAAAAAAAAAAAAAGAATCCAAATCCAAATTCTGTTTCTTTGTAATTATTTATGAAATTTACTAGCAGTTTTTAAGTGATTTTAATTGAATTAATTTTAATTGAAATTGAAGAATTGAATATTTTTTGTAAATTCAGTCTCTCTGAAATGATTTTTGAAAATTTCAGTGAATTTCCCATGTCAGGAAAATAAACAGAATCTGAATAGAGTGCATGTTTCCATACTGAATATAATTTTTGTTTTCTACACTAAAATTTTTGTAAAGATTTTTCAGAATTGCAAATAATAGAATGTCTATTCTACAAGAAAATACTTCAAAATTTCACATTTAATTTAATGTTTTACTTGCCATTTCTTTTTAAACAAAAAGTCTTTATAAAAGTCTAAGCAAATGCCATTGGTAAATTTAGAGGAAGTTTCTGTTTTATTGTACACTAGGCCATTGAGAAGCAGTTCTGGTTACTGAGCCAATCGTATGTAATCATATGTAAACGTACAACAAGCAGACAGTGAGTTCGTCTGAATGAATGAATGAATGGGGGTGTAAATTATCACCGGTGGGTTTCTCCTTTATGTTGAATGACTCTCCTTTGAGAATGTCTGAACATGTTTGGACTTGATCGCTGTTGTTCTGAAATGCATTTTGTTCTGCCGTATGTGGGTTAAATTTAACCGCCTCTGTTCTGAAAAGGGCCGTGTAACTCACTGAACTGGTTTCTTCTGTGTCCAGAAGGACTGCAAACATTGTAAAATGGAGTAGGTGCGGTTTCTATTACTTTCTCTTTGAATTACAATTTCAGTCTGAACGTTTGCTGCAGGGTCGTTTTGGAGGTGTAGCTGATAAACACCTGGTCATTTAACATGTCATTTACATTTATGCAGTTGGCGGATGCTTTTATGCAAAGCCTGCACTTACTCTGGATTTAAGGTATACATTTAACCAGTTCATCCATTTCTGCGAATCGAACCCATGACTTTGGTGTTGCCAGCAGTAGTAGAAATAGTCATTTTATATGTCGTATGGTAAATATATTGATAGAATACCTGTTTTCGCATTCATCAAACATTATTTTTATGACTGATAACAGTATGATGCTAACATTTTTTACAGCATGTGTGAAAAACACCACAGGCTTTTTAATGGTATTATATTATAAAAATTATTTTTTTTATTTTAGATTGTAATTGAGGTCATTTAAGTTCATAGTTGTTTTAATAATTACAGTCATTAGCTAACCCATTTAATGGTGATAGTTTTTATAAAGCGCTTGATACATGTAGAGTAATATTTTAGTAAAATTGTGAGTAATGTTATTAATTAGTTTTATATTTATATCTCTCATTTTCATTTTTTAAGGTTAAAGTTTTAGTCATTTTATTGTGTGACTTTTTTTTTTTTTAATTTTAATATGTCTGTATTTTTTTAAATGTTATTCAATTTTTAGTTTCAGGTTATATTATAAATGAATGAATGTTATAATATTATATTGGCTAAATTGTATTATTATATATTATAATAAAATAGTATAATTGTGATTTTATATATTTTTATATACAAGTTTATAAATTAAATATATATATATATATATATATATATATATGTATGTAACACAATAATATACAATAATGTTTTGCAGAAAACATCCATAGCTCTTAGCAATGCTATTTTTAGTATTATAGAGGTATTAAGTTTAGTTAAAGTTTTAGTCATTTTATTGTGTGACTATTTTAATATGTCTGTTTTTTTTTAATAATTTTATTTAATTTTTAGTTTTATAGTTTATATTATAAATGAATGAATAAATGAATGAATGTTATAATATTATATTGGCTTACAAGTTTATATAATTTTGTATACAAATAATTCTAGAATAATAAACACAATAATATACAATAATAATTGACAGAAAACATCCAAAACTCTTAGCAATGCTGTTTTTAGTTTTATAGAGGTATTATTATAATTTTTATAATTTTATAGGTTTTAGACATTTTGTATTTTGTTTTGTTTTTGCAATTTTTTTTTTTTTTTAATTTGTTTACTTTTTTTTTTTTTTTTTTTAATTTCAGCTTTAGTTTTAATTTATATTATAACATAGTTTAATCGTTTTAGTCAGTGGTAATAACCCTGCACCATAGTACTGTAAAAAGAGTTTGCATAAAATATTTGATTTGTTATTTGAGGCATTCTCTGATTTAAATTTTTTTGTGTAATAATTTCTGAACTTAGTTGTGTGTTCATCTTGTTGACAAATTGTTTGTTTTGGTTGTAATGGGCTCTTTTCCCTAGTAGAAGCTTTAAGCGAATCTATTTGTCAGATGATAAACTCAGATCAACATGCTTTGTGCATTTACCTATTTATTTATGCAGTTTTTTTTTTTTTTTAAATCCTTCAGGGTGATACAGACCCCTCCGCTTGATGTCATTTATTTTGCGGCAGTAGTGTCTCAAACCAGTACTGTGTTAAATGGCATCATCAGGTGTGATTCTTAAATTCCCTGTAGTTCATTTGTAGGTTAAATGTGCATGATTGAAAGCACTCCAGACGTAGTTTAGTTTGTTGTGAGTCCAACATCAAGTGCATGGTTAATGCATGAGTTATCCGTCCCGGAAGACCCCTGCACATCTCTACCATCTCCTGTTTCTGCTCTCCTCTAGTCTTTCTCTAATGGAGGATACTGTTACCCATAGTGCTCTAGTAAGCATTAGAGGCCAAACACATGTAGTGGAGTGTAACACGACTCAATTGTGTTCTGTAAGCAGACGTGGGAAAGGTTCACCTGTGTGGAGTGTTGCTAAACAATGTGCTTTAAGGGAAGACGAAGATAACTGTTTATACAGTATATGTATTTTAAGTCAGCTGTTTACTTTCTTAATGCATGTTGCTGATCATATTATACACGATTCATCCATGCATGTAATTGCTTTTCACCATTTGATCAATTTCTGATTGATAATGTCAAGTCCCACAATTTTTTAAATTGAACTAATTTTTTTTTTAACTCAGAAATTGCTAGTAAAATTCAAAAGCAAGAAAGCAAATTATAAATTGAATTTTTGAAATAGAAAAAAAAGTGTGGGTTTTTTTTCATTAAGTGGTAAAATAAAAATAAAAAATCAATATTTTATGCACATCCTGGCCTTTCCATGCTGCATTTTTTTTATGCAGTATATACCATAATTTGCTTTTTAAAAATTGTGTAGAAACAATTCACACTCAGAAATTACTAGCAAAATTCAAAAACAAACAAACAAAAAAAGTTAGAAATTAAACAAGGAATTTTTAAAATAGAAATTTTTATTTTTATTTATTTATTTATTTATTTATTATTATTTTTTTTTTACTTTTTAAACTTTTTTCCCCCGTTTCTCATTAAGTAGTAAAATTAAAAAAAGAATAAAAGCATAATAAAAAAATAAGCATTTTCAAGATTTTGTGCACATCTTGGCCTTTCCATGTTTTTTTTTTTTAATGCAGTATATACCATATTTTGCTTTAAAAAAATTGTGTAGAAACAATTTACACTATTACGAAATTACTTGTAAAATAAAAAAAAAAACATAAATTAAACAAGTCATTTTTGAAAGAAATGTTTGTTTTTATTTTTTTCTCATTTCTCATTAAGTGGTAAAATAATAATTAAAAAAAAAAAGCATAATAAAAAAAAAAGCATTTTCAATATTTTATGCACATCCTGGCATTGCCATGCTGCATTTTTATGCCTTTTATGCATTTTAAAATTCACAAACAAAAAATAGCAAGTAACAAAGGAATTTTTGAAGTAGAAAACTTTACATTTTTCATTAAGTGGTCAAATTATATCGATTTGTAAATGCCTGATGCTAATGTCAGTATCTAGAAAACAAGGTAAATGATAGTTTAGTTGCTAAATATTTATTTTGCACGCTTTTTCGCAGAATTCGGATCATTATATGTTTACAGTGTTATTAGTAAATGATTTAGAAATGACCCAAGGATAAACCAATACAATACATAATTGCATATATTTTACAAAAAAATACAATATCAGTCTTTCAACTTCGAAATTTAATTTAATGAGTTGCTTCTTGCACGAATTTACTAGCGATTTTTGTGTGAAGTCTGCACCAATTGCTTTTTAGTGTATGTTTGCGAATTAAACTGCAATGTTGCATAAAATATTTACGAATAATGCACCGTTTTCGTCCCATGTGATAAAGAGAACAAAATATGCACTGCAAAACTGCCGCAAATCATCATTTTATACCATATTTTGCTTAAAACTATGTGGATGAAAGCATAGATAATATTACTGGTGATTATAATTGGTTATTTAAAAGTCATATTGACTTAGGAGAAAAGAGCTGTAAGGCAGAATATACAAATATTCCAAGCAAAGAGCTTAGTTTTATAGATTACAGGTTATTAAAATCATTTGCAGTGATAACTAATAGATGTAATGAACTGTATAATTTCCATTTCTTTGACAAAATATGCTTATTTAAAACTAGATATACACTTCTAAGCAAAGAAGAGCTTCTAAGAGCTTGTGACACATCGCTTGAGTTTAAGAAGTGTGACTCAGAGATACTTTTCCCAAGATGCCTTGTGCAAATCACTGGATTCAAATTCTCACCCATTTGCTTTACAAGTCAGGAAATTCAAATCCTGGAGTAGTGGCCTTGCAATTCTGGTGAGCGATTTGTTTGTGTTGTGTTGGAGGGAAAGAAGATTTTACTAGCACAACATGAACAGAAACTTGAGTTAGACTCTCAAAAACACTAAAATATACACACCAGAAGGTATTTGGTGAGAAATATTTAATCTGAGAAGCAGGAACATTTTCTTGATTTATTCTTGATTTAATCTCATTGCTGTCTGAAAGAAAAATAGAGATATTACAAAGCTTTACTTCACAGACACGTACTTCGCAGTGTGCTTCATGCATGCATGCACCAATGCATCTAGCAAAACTTATTTCTTTAAAGTGAATCATCCTGTCAAAACAGCCATCGCCACTTTCATGAAGATCCGATCAAGAATTCTTGGATCAGATCGAGCCCTTGCTGTGTTTACAGCTCTGCTGCTTTCTTAGACAAATATTAAACTGAATTTATACCAATGAGTGACTGTTAACGGGGAAACGTGGAGCAGAACAAAGCTTCATTTGATTAAGATTAATACCATTAAAGACTCTTACGGTCGTTCTTTTAAATAACCATACGCTAAAAAAAAACGGACAAAAGCATTCGATTTATAACCAAAAAAGAGAACTGAAGTGACTAAAACAAATGTAAATAGAAACTGGAAACATATCATGAGTTAATGCATAATTTCGACTAAACATTGCATTGCTTTGATGACTGTTTTTCACTTGTTTACAGGTCATAACATAAAAACATTTCCATTTCACCCGTAATTTTTAATTTTGCACTGCAATTTTGATCAATTTTAATCAATTAACAATAATGAAGCTAATAACTTCAATAATTACCTTAAAAACATGCTTTTTTTTTGCATTTGTCGTGCATTTGTCAAAAGGAAACAAACTCTGTCAATGATTGGCTATTTTGAACTATACGGTGAGGCTATTATTTTTACAGCTGCAACACTGAATTTGTGTAAAGCATTTATAAAACCATGTGACAGTTTGCACAAGACCATGATTTATAAACCTTTTAGCCAAATTTGTTCTGCCTGTTTTTCATGAATTAAGCCAATTATTGTAGTGTTGAGGTCAAAAGTTTAAATACACCTTGCAGAATCTGCAAAATGTTAATTATTTGACCAAAATATAAGGGATCATATAAAATGCATGTTATTTTTTTAATTAAGTACAGACCTTTAGAAGATATTTCACATAAGATGTTCTGACTGTGTTGTTACCTGAATGATCCACAGCTGTGTTTTTTTGTTTAGTGATAGTTGTTCATGAGTCCCTTGTTTGTCTTGAACAGTTAAACTGCCTGCTGTTCTTCAGAAAAATCATTCAGGTTCCACAAGTTCTTTTCCGCATTTTTGTGTATTTGAACCCTTTCCTACAATGACTGTATGATTTTGAGATCCATCTTTTCACACTGAGAACAACTGAGGGACTCATATGCAACTATTACAGAAGGTTCAAACACTCACTGATGCTCCAGAAGGAAAAAACATGCATTAAGAGCCGGGGGTTGAAAACTTTTGAACCGAATGAAGATGTGTACATTTTTCTTATTTTGCCTAAATATCATATTATTTTTCGTTTGATATTGCCCTTCAGAAGCTACAGAAGATACTTACATGTTTCCCAGAAGACAAAATAAGTCAAATTTACCCTGATCTTCAAATTCCAAAAGTTTTCACCCCCCAGCTCTTAATGCATCGTTTTTCCTTCTGGAGCATCAGTGAGCATTTGAACCTTCTGTAATAGTTGCATATGAGTCCCTCAGTTGTTCTCAGTGTGAAAAGACAAATTTGTGGGACTTGAAGGATTTTTAACTGTTCAGGACAAACAAGGGGCTCATGAACAGCTATCACTAAACAACAAAAAAGCACAGCTGTGGATCATTCAGGGAACAACACAATATAAAGAATCAAGCGTATTTAAACTTTATAAATTCAACTATTATTTTCTCTTGTGGACTATATGTAAACGTCTTTTATGTGAATATCTTATTCAGGTCAGTACTAAATAACATGCATTTTGTATGATCCCTCTTATTTTGGTAAAATAATCTGCAAGGTGTATGTAAACTTTTTGACCTCAACTGTATATACGGTATAAATAGATAAATATTTTTTCAAAAATTTTCAAAATTGCTCTATTGGCATGACTTTAAGTAATACAATATAAAATAAGAATATATGCTGAAAAATAGAACAATATGTTATTATTTTTGTTTATTATCTGTTATTGGTATATGACAGTTTTAGAGAGAGAAACAGAGAATATATGTGACCCTGGACCACAAAATTGAGTGAAAGTGGGTGAATTGAGACTGAATAAACAAGCTTTCCATTGATGTATGGTTTGTAACAAGGGCAATCTGGAATCTGATGGTGGAAAAAAATCTAAATATTGAGAAAATCGCCTTTAAAGTTGTCCAAATCAAAAATTACGTTTTTATATATTTATGGTGGGAAATTTACAAATTATATTCATGGAACATGATCTTTACCTAATATCCTAATGATTTTTGGCATAAAAGAAAATTTTGGAATAATACAATGTATTGTTGGCTATTGATACAAATATACCCGTGCTTAAGACTGGTTTTGTGGTCCAGAGCAAATCAGACAATTGCCAGGTTATTCCAATCTCAAAATGTCATGAAAAATCCTTTTAATCTCCATAACGCAACTCAAGAACCTTATATGGCCACAAATGGATATTGACGTGGAGAAATTTACAAAAATTGTCACGTGAACACTGGATGTAGAGCCTTTTGTTTGCACTTGTGTAGGGAACATTTCTTTCAGACTTCCCTAACCACCTTTACACTGACTGAACATCATCTTTACTTATTAAATAACAATAAAACTTCTCTTCCACACTCTTTTTGTACACACACAACCAAGGGAAGATACAGCCGTATATATCTCAGTTCTCTGTCGATTCTGACGGCAGTACGATGTTCGCTGAAGCTGCTCCTCTCAGGTTGCACAACAGCAGGTGAACGTGATCTCAAAGGGATCCCTGTGTTTTCTCCTTCCCTTTTTTTCCTCGAACCTTCCCCCACGTGAAAGGGTTTCCATAGCGCGGCCCTGGGTGAGACCTTAAACCCGTTTCCCGAGACCGGCAGACTTTAGAAGCACCTGGCCGCTCGGATTCACATTACGGCAGACGTGCAGATGCTCTTTGTGGTCGTGGGCGGTTATTTAGTCTCTTGAATGGGAGTCTTTGTTCTCGTTGTCATAGAATGGAGAGTATGCTATGACGTGTGTGATTGTACGTCGGTTTGCGCTGTAGATCAGGACTGTTGGATAGTGTCATTCACGGAACAGGGAAGAGTTGTATTAGATCATTTTTTTTTAGTGACTGTTTTTCCCTTTTCTACACCTCCAACACAAACCCACAGGTACAACTCAGGTGTGTGTTGTGTGTGTTTAAAACCGAAGGTCTCTTATTAAAGCATTCCAGAGATGCTTGACGTTAAGATGTTGGCATGCATTGACAACTGGTTTATTATGTTCACTGAACACTGAATTGAGTGACACTTAACTCATTAACGCAAGCTGTTGTTCACAGATAAAGGCACGTTTTTGAGCTGTGATGGTGTGAATGGGCTAGTGGATTGTGTGTGAGTGGGTGAGATCTCGTTCTCACCTGACGTGTTGTTCAGGAAATATCAGAGTGAAGTATGCAGTACAGTAGCAGCTGCTGGAAATAGATTTAAAGGTCAGACACGTCAGCTGGGAATCTGTCAGACGCAAGACTGAGACCCAGTTCTAGTTTAATACATTTTTTCTTTATAAACTTTTTTTGAAAAGCCTGGTTCTCATAAGAGTACCTGAAGATTTGGTTTGGTCCTCACACTACACATAGAGTAAACTTAAAAATAAAATTATATATATATATATATATATATATATATATATATATATATATATATATATATATATATATATATATATATATATATATATATATATATATATATAATTTATTTATTTATTTATTTTTTTTTTTAATGTGAATTTTCATAATTTTCAAATCTAAATTAGCAAGCTTTTATTTTGGCGGGTTGTCGGCAGTGTTGGGGGTAACGTGAGTTACGTAATAATATTACTTTTTTCAAGTAGCTAGTAAAGTAATGAATTACTTTTGAATTTCTAAGAAAATATCTGAGTTACTTTTTCAAATAAGTAAACCTAGTTACTTTTCCCCCCATTTACTGATTTACAAGTCTCCTATTGGGAAATTGGGAGTAAACATGATGTTACTGTATTCTAGACTAAATGTGAACATGCATTAATTCATCTCACTCACAATAAACAGATTCAGTATTCCTCAAAATGAATAAAAACTGTGAAATGCAAACTCAGAATATGACGCAACCCAACAATAATTAAATGTGTTAAATAAAACAAATATCCTTTATGTATTTAATCCCTTTTTATTAACCAGTGTCTTTGCTGCTGACCTTCGATGATGCAATTCAACCATACTAATAAGCAAAAAATTACTTTAGATAACCTAACATTTGTGCTTCATTTTTTATAGCTGAAGAGTGATATTCACTTATGGTGTAAAAGGGCTTTTACATTAGAATTGTGTTATATTAAAAACAAAGAAGCAAGCCCTGCCCAGATTTAAAAAGTAATGCAAAAGTAACGTAGCGCATTAGTTTCCATAAAAAGTAACTAAGTAACGTAATTAATTACTTTTTCAGGGAGTAACGCCAAATTGTAATGCATTAACTTTCCCCAACACTGGTAGTCGGCAATTACGTGTCAGTGAATGACATTTTTTCCATCCATCGTCCTATTGTTCTATCATTCTATTGTTCTGTCTGTCTGCCTATTGTTCTGTCGTTCTATCCATCATTCTGTCATTCTATCATTATGTTCTATTCTTTCGTTCTGTTGTTCCATCCATCCATCTATCCATCCATCATCCATCATTCTGTATCTTTCTATTGTTCTATCGTTATGTTCTTTTCTTTGGCTCTGTTTTTCCATCCATCCATCCATCGTCCTATTGTTCTATCTGTCTATTGTTCTATCGTTCAGTCTATCATTGATTTTATATATTACATATACTATATTGATTATTTCGTTCTATCATTATGTTCCATTCTTTCATTCTGTTGTTTCATCCATCCATCCATCCATCGTTCTATCGTTCTATATCTATCTATAGTCCTATCGTTATGTTCTTTTCTTTCGTTCTGCTGTTCCATCCATCCATCCATCCATCCATCCATCATCCTATTGTTCTATCATTCTATTGCTCTGTCTGTCTGTTGTTTTATCCATCATTCTATCGTTCTATCATTGTTCTATTCTTCCGTTCTATTGTTCCATCCATCCTTCTATCCATCCATCATCCATCGTTCTATATCTATCTATTGTTCTATCGTTATGTTCTTTTCTTTCATTCTGTTGTTTAATCCATTCATCCTTCTATCCATCTATCATTCTATATCTATCTATTGTTCTATCGTTATGTTCTTTTCTTTGGCTCTGTTTTTCCATCCATCCATCCATCGTCCTATTGTTCTATCTGTCTATTGTTCTATCGTTCAGTCTATCATTGATATTATATATTACATATACTATATTGATTATTTCGTTCTATCATTATGTTCCATTCTTTCATTCTGTTGTTTCATCCATCCATCCATCCATCGTTCTATCGTTCTATATCTATCTATAGTCCTATCGTTATGTTCTTTTCTTTCGTTCTGCTGTTCCATCCATCCATCCATCCATCCATCCATCCATCATCCTATTGTTCTATCATTCTATTGCTCTGTCTGTCTGTTGTTTTATCCATCATTCTATCGTTCTATCATTGTTCTATTCTTCCGTTCTATTGTTCCATCCATCCTTCTATCCATCCATCATCCATCGTTCTATATCTATCTATTGTTCTATCGTTATGTTCTTTTCTTTCATTCTGTTGTTTAATCCATTCATCCTTCTATCCATCTATCATTCTATATCTATCTATTGTTCTATCGTTATGTTCTTTTCTTTCATTCTGTTGTTTCATCCATCCATCCATCCATCTATCGTTCTATTGTTCTATATCTATCTATTGTTCTAACATTATGTTCTTTTCTTTGGCTCTGTTGTTCAATCCATCCATCCATCCATTGTCCTATCGTTCTATCTGTCTATTGTTCTTTCATTCAATCTACCATTCTGTCGTTCTTTCGTTCTATCATGTTCCATTCTTTCATTCTGTTGTTTCATCCATCCATCGTTCCATCATCCTGTTGTTCTATCATTCTATTGTTCTATCGTTATGTTCTTTTCTTTCATTCTGTTGTTTCATCCATCCATCCATCAATCCATCCATCCATACATTGTTCTGTCTGTCTGCCTGTTGTTCTATCGTTCTATCATCATTCTGTCATTCTGTCATTCTATCATTGTTCTATTCTTTCGTTCTATTGTTCCATTCATCCTTCTATCCATCTATCGTTCTATATCTATCTATTGTTCTATCGTTATGTTCTTTTCTTTGGCTCTGTTGTTCAATCCATCCATCCATCCATTGTCCTATCGTTCTATCTGTCTATTGTTCTTTCATTCAATCTACCATTCTGTCGTTCTTTCGTTCTATCATGTTCCATTCTTTCATTCTGTTGTTTCATCCATCCATCCATCCATCGTTCTATCATTCTATATCTATCTATTGTTCTGTTATGTTCTTTTCTTTCATTCTGTTGTTCCATCCATCCATCCTATTGTTCTATCATTCTATTGTTCTGTCTGTCTGCCTATTGTTCTATTGTTCTATCCATCATTCTGTCATTCTATCATTCTATCATTATGTTCTATTCTTTCGTTCTGTTGTTCCATCCATCCTTCTATCCATCATCATCCATCGTTCTATATCTATCTATTGTTCTATCGTTATGTTCTTTTCTTTGGCTCTGCTGTTCTATCCATCCATCCCTCTGTCCATTGTCCTATCGTTCTATCTGTCTATTGTTCTGTCGTTCCATCGTTCTATCTATCAGTCGTTCTATCTATAGTTCTATCTTTTGTTGTTTCTTTGTTTTATTTTGTTCTGATGTTTCATCCATCCATCCATCCTTTGTTCTATCATTCTATCTATCTGTTGTTCTGGCATTGTTTTATTCTTTCGTTTTGTTGTTTAATTCATCCATCCAATGAGTCTGTGCTGGAGAATTAAAGCGAAAGTGATAAAAACAAGTAAGTAAATGAAGGCGGCTCAGACAGAAGGCTGTTCTAAGGCTACGTGATCTTACCAAAGCTTTCCAATATGTGAATATTTTCATAACAACAAGAGCCACTTAAAATAAAGTTATTAAAATAACTGATATTCAAAATAGTTAGCAAGCACTGCTTTGTTTACATTTACATCATTACATCATTGCTTGTAAGGTAAGTCAGGTTTTGGGCTATAATCCCCATTTTTCTTAGCGTCTTTTATGAAACAGCCCCCAGGTATATCATTGTTTCGGTTTCTCCTTTTGAATGAGGAATATATACTGTTAAAAGCTGGTGATATAGACTGATAAATCTTCTCATGCAGGCGCAAAGCAGCCTTTTGGCCGGGGTTGCCAGGTTGTCACAACAAAACCCGGCCATTTGCCACTTAAAACTAGCCCAAAAGTAGCCCAATGGCGTTTGGTTGGGGGTCCCCTGTTAAAAATCGTGTTCTGGGGGTAAAATACACAATTTTGTGGCAGATTTCCCCTGATAAAATGAGCATTCCAGGGGCTAAATATTACATTATTGGGGTCGCTACAACCCACTGCAACAGTGTTAAAGTAGCCCAATTCTGTGGGAAAACTGCAGACTTGGCAACACTGCTTTTGGTTCAGACGCTGCCGATGCTAGGTGACAAAACGTCTGCTTTTGTCGCCGCTAGTTCTTTGAAGTCAGCTTGGTGTGTCCTCATGAAATCAAAATGAAAGTTTTTCGGCTTTTAGTATGAATATGTTAGCCTTAAGGTTATCCATAAGGTAGCGTGCTCCAAAACAACAACAAAATATCATGTTTACAAGAGGATGAGCTTTCAAAACTTACAGTCTCTCACTTCTGCCAATACGGATCAACGATTGTGATGACATCACGCAGCACCTCAGCTTCTCATCAAATCTTCTGTCCAATCAAATGCTCTCTGGAATCCATAGCGTCCCGCCCCCTACACTATAAATGGATGTTGAAGCAGTGGCTGAGATCAGTCACTTGTTCACAGTGTTAGTGTTTACTGTATGGTGAATTGCATGTAGTGCACAATGTAGGCGATAGGGAACGTTTCAGACAGTGTAAATATGCTTTCCACTGGGGCGAATGAGATCTGGTTTTGCATTGTGTCATGCAAACCGCGGCAGTGCGCACAGTGTTTCTACTTTTCAGGCAGAGACGCGATAGTACAGAGTGGATCATGTGCGCGAGTCGGCGTGTATTAAAGGAGAAGTCCACTTCCAGAACAACAATTCACAAATAATTCACTCACACCCTTGTCATCCAAGATGTTCATGTCTTTCTGTCTTCAGTTGTAAAGAAGTTATGGTTTTTGAGGAAAGCATTTCAGGATTTTTCTCCATATAATGGACTTCATTGGTGCCCCGATTTTGAACTTCCAAAATGTAGTTTAAATGCAGCTTCAAAGGCTCTAAATGATCCCAGCCGAGGAAGAAGGGTCTTATCTAGTGAAACGATCGGCCATTTTTTTTGGAAAATAAAAATTTGTATACTTTTTAAGCACAAAAGCTCGTGTAGCACAGGTTCTGGGATGCGCGTCCACGACTCTACGTACTATTGAATCATGTCGAAAGGTCACACGGAACGTAGCTGGAACTACAGACTCAGTGTTTACAAAGTGAACGTGCAAAGACTAAGAAAGTGCAAGTAAGTCAAACGCTGTTTACAAACAAAAAGGTACAACGTGTCGGATGATTCTTAAGTTGTAGGAGAAAATAAGATGGAGTTTTTCACTATACTCTACCTTTTTGAGCCGGAGTACACAGACGATGAACTTAGACGTGATTCGTAGTAGTGATGGGAAGTTCGGATCATTTTACAGACTCGGACCTTTGAGTCTCATTCAGCAAAATGAACGAATCTTTTTTCGAGTCATTTCGTTCATTTTAGCAAAATATAATTAAAATGTTACGTGTTAATTCCCTAACACGTCGACTGCTTACACAAACGTTGATCACACTACAAACAAGACAAAACTATAATGCTGTAAGAAACAGAAAAGATTCATTCATTGTTTACCTGGGTCTTTAGTCTATGATTAGCTCACCTCACCTCTTCTCTGACAAGTTTTCGGGTTTGAGTTGTTCGTTCATCACGTGACAGCCCAATAAGATGAACGAACGACTCGAAAAACCCGAAGACTCGAAACAGGTGAACTAATTCCAGTACAAAACCTAATAGGATGTTGCACATACGCGAATGAACGAATCACTCCCCAAGACGACTCGTTCTTCTCGAGTCACCTTAAAGATTCGTTCAAAATGAACAAATCTTTCAAGAACGACACATCACTAATTCGTAGCATCGTGGACGCGCATCCCAGAGCCTGTGCTACACCAGCTTTTGTGCTTAAAAAGTTTAAAAATTTTATTTTCGGAAAAAAAAGACCAATCGTTTTGCTAGATAAGGCCCTTCTTCCTCGGCTGGGATGGTTTAGAGCCCTTTGAAGCTGTATTTAAACTAAAATTTTTTTTTTAGAAGTTCAAAATGTAACATAAATGTATTAGTCTTGTACAGTAATGTAGGTGTTTAAATATTCCTATTTCTGACAAATTTAAATAAAACAATTAAATGCAGAAATTATAATAATAACAGAACAAAACTGTTTGACAGCAAATAAAACGGTTTAATTTTCATTTCATTAAAAATAAATAAATGTTTAATGCCTGTATTTGATTGTCAGAAAAATTAAAACAAGAATTTCTGGAAAAAAAAAAAAAAAGATTGTAGGGCCCTATTGTTCAAAATGTTGAAATTGAGATTTTTTTTACTTATTTTTTTTACTGTAATAAATGTGTTTGTTATTACACAGAGAGTAATGTACCGAAATAAAAAGTACTGTACTGTTGGTATACCCCCCCCCCCCCCCCCCCAAACTGGAATCCTAGGGGAAACTCTGTCAAGGCACTTCAGTGCATCTTTAACAAAACCTTCTCTGAACTTGTCGATAGTTTGTCCAGTTGTGTTCTCAGACCTCAGCTTTTCATCGCTAAAAATGTCACCCCTTGTGGTATTACATCACATACGCAAAGCAAGTCGTGGATAAACATGGGTGTGAGTTTTGCATGCTGTGTTTCTTTCTCTTTCCGGGTGTGTGTTCTGTTACACTCTGCGCACAGCTCTGCGGCAGCATCCGGCTGGAGTGTGTGTTGTTTCAGCGCTGCGGGCCACGTTTAATAAAAGCGATGCCTGCTAGTTTGAATTCAGCTCTGGCGTTTGATTAGTGTAACTTTATCACAGGATTTGAGGATATTTAGCTTAAGGTGCATTCTCACTTCCTTCATATAATATTAAACCAAGAAAAGGCGTTGGGTTTTGTTGTTGGTAATGTGTTAAGCAATACCTCATGTGATGAAAAGGAGGACATATTTAAATATTTACAGAGGGATTCTTCCCCGCTGAACTTTTCCAAATTAATCTCTTATCAAACAATGCACGGTATCGGTCTGGATGCTTTAGAGATGCTTGAGCGCTCATCTGGATCACAAACACCTCAGGTTTCCATTAAACCAAAGGAGGATCAGCCTGTGATTGTGACCGCATTTGTATCTGAGAAACTCATTAATCATTACATTCAACATTGTTTACGACAGACTGGTTACTTTCTTAAACCATGTTTCTGCTCTTATTCATCAGTGCATTTTATTCCAAAGAATCAAAAGTTGACATCTTTTATCGAAAAAATGACTTTTTTTCCTCAACCAAAGTCATATAAAGACACTTTTTGTTATCCAAAATAAAATAAAATTCTTAAAATATATACATATGTTTTCCCAGAATCCTGGTTTACTCTAAATTGCACATTACAGATGTAAAATGGGTTGTAAAAGCTGTTGACTTTGAGTTTGTTCTGTAAAAGTTGTTCTCTGTTTTATACAGTGTATTTATAGGCATTCATGTAAAAAAAAAAAAAAAAAAAAAAAGGCAGAGAATGGCATCATGGGTCATGAGTTTGATTCCAATAAAATATATGGTAAAATGTTTAATATTTCTTAGAATAAATGCAGTGTAAGTTGCTTTGGATGCATAAATGTAAATGGATTGCAATAACAAAAAAATGCTGTAGGATTTACAGTTTTCACTCAGAAATTGCTACTAGATTTCACAAAAAATGACAAAGAAATGGCAAATAATGCATTGAATTAAACATGAAATTTTAAAAAACTCTGAAATAGTATTTTTGTAAAACATACTCCAATATAATTCTTTTTATTTACTTGGAAACTTGGAAAAATCTTTTTTTTTTTTTTTTTTGTGAGAATAGATTTTTTTTCCCAATGTAAATTAAATAAAAATTAGAAGTAGAAAAAACAGAAATAGTATTTTTTACTAATTCTGTACTAGTCAAAAAAAAAAAATTATAGTATAAAGCGTACTCCAATAATACTTATTTTATTCACTTAAACTATATATATATATATATATACACTTTTTTTATTTATGTATTTGTACAGGGCAACATTTAATGGTGTTTTTTTTTTTATGTAATTGTAATTGCAAAGGAATTGCAAGTAACACATTATATTACACATGATATTTTGAAATGGAAAAACTGAAATAGTATATAATTTTTATAAAACTAACCCCTGTATCGTTTATTTTAATTACTTGGAAGAGCTTGGAAAAATCGTTTTTTCTCTACAGTGTGACTTTTAGTGACACTATTAGTTTTAATGAATTTAGAAATAAATCGATTTATTTTTTTTATAGCGCCACATTTAGTAATGCTATTTTTTTTCATGTAAAGTATTAAATAAAATGAAATGGTATTTTTACGTATTCAAAAAATATTTGTTTTATTTACTTGGAGAAAAAAAAAAGTAAAAAATTATTTTATTTTAGTTAACATTTAGTTTCTTTCAAATGATGGTTTTGGTTTTAGTTTTTTAAATAACTTTTAATTTTTGTCTTAAATGTATTTATTTATTTATAGTAATTTTATCATTTCTATCACTAATTAAAAAATTAAATATTTGTAAAAAAAAAAAAAAATATATATATATATATATATATATATAGCGCCACATTTAGTAATCCTATTTTTTTCATGTAAAGTATTAAATAAAATGTTCTAAGTAGAAAAACTGAAATGGTGTTTTTACATATTCCAAAAATATTTGTTTTATTTACTTAGAAATCTTTACGTTGATGTTTTCTTTTATGTAAATTATTTTTTTTAATCATTTAAACTATTTATTAATGATAAGATCAGTCATATTATTCCAATCTGTATTTAAAAAAATATTTTAAAACGCGCACACGCACACACTTTGTCTTTTTTGTTTGTTTTTTAGGGGAATTGTGTACATGACATATGAAAATGATTATCCTTATCTGACCTAGATCCTATCAGAACTAAACAAACTGTATGTTTTTTACATTTGTTTGTGTTTGTATGGATGCGTGTTTCCTGTGAATGCTGGTGTAAAGTGATGCTGTGTGTGTTTATGTGGCGATACCTGTGAGGGTGGAGTCCTGTGTAAGCTGGGTTCGTTATTTGACAGGAAGCTTTTTAAACTGAAGCAAATGAAAAGTGCTGATAACATCAGAAAATCTTTTTACCGGCGGTACGTTCTGTTCTGTAAAGAGTCTCTGTGTTGAAGGTCGACGCTTTTTTTGTATTCCATATTTGCGCAATTCATTTCATATTTTTCATTGTCATCATGAACAATGAACTTTTTACAGGATTGAGAAATACATATGAAAACACTTATCAGATGCAGTGGGAATGCTGCTAAGAAGGATGATGATGATATATTATTTAATAATAATAATAATAATTTTTTAACCATCATATTTCATGTAATAATAATAAAATAAGTATTACATTTGTAAATAAATATTATTTTTCAAATTTACAAGGAAACTAATTGATGTTTAAAAATTAATCGATTTTAAATACAACTAAACTTCACAAAAACATTTGGCAATGGCCTTTTGATCCACTTGCTATTCAAGTAAAAAACAATAAATATGTTTTATATGTATTGCATATACGTGTATGTTATTTTAGTATCATTTTTTTGTTCAGATTTTGAATTAATTTATATGTTTTTTTTAATTAGATTTATACTAAATTTTAGTATTTTATTTTTATATATTTTAATAACATTCTTTGTTACAATTTTGTGTTTTTGTTGTCATTTTATTACGTTTTTTTTAGATTTAAATATTTAATATATATATTCTACATAGTTTTATTTATTCGTTTTTAGTTATTTTTAGCACTTCAGTTACTGATTTAAAAAATATACTGTTATTAATATTTCTGCTATTATAAAAATATACTAATATTACAAAATACTGCAACTAGCTGAAATAAAATAAGTTTTATTTTATTTTAGTTAATGTTTATTTTATTTTAAATGATGGGTTTTCATGCTTTTGGTTTTAGGTTTTAAAATAACTTATATACACACAAAAGCAACAGATGAGTTTCTAAGACAAAAATAGTTATTTTTTTATATAGAATTAATTTAATATCATATTTATTATCATTTTATCATAGTAATTATTTTTAGATATTAATAGATTTACAAAAAATGTATACAAAATTAAACATTTTATTGTTTTATTTTAGTTAGCATTTATTTCATTTCAAATTATGGCTTTTTATGGTTTTTGTTTTAGTTTTTTTTTTTTTTTTTTTTTTAATAACATTTTTGCCTTATTTTTAATTTTACATTTTTAATGGATTTGGAGGAGCCAGCGATTATAACTAACATTGTACATCAGTGGTTACCAGTGTTTTGCAAGAGTGTTGTGTGTTCACTGTTACTGTGTGTAGTGGAAAATGTGTGTGTGTGTTTCTGCATAGCGTTAGCAAGCCAAATCAGTGTTTTGACATGTTGCTTCACTACACGCAAATCTGCTGATTATTGATTCTCTGTCCTGTTTATCTGCCTGTTTCAAAGCCTTAATGTAGAAATTTCCTCTCTTTTCTCAGGACAGAGGGTCTCTCAGGATGAGCGCTCGAGCGCGGGCCGCTTCCCAGGGTTCCCTGGAGGAGCCGGATGACGAGGTGGTGCCGTACAGCGATGACGAAACGGACGACGAGTTACAGTCAGAAGATGATCTGGATCGAAGTGAAGACCAGCTACCAGAACCAGAAACCAGACCCCCACCTGCCATAGGTGAGTTTGAGGACGGATCTGGTGTCAAAGTGTCCTGTTAGTGCTTGTTTTGTGTTCTGATTGTGATTCTCCTATCAGAGCCCGGCTGGAGCCTCCGAGCGAATGACAGGGAATACTGCAACCAACCCCAGTTTAAGAAGAAAGTCTTTCTGTGCATCAAGAAAAGCAGATATTCTGTAAGTGAATGTTTCGTTATTTTTAGTCAAACCAGAATTGCCTGTTTGTGCATTACCGGTTTGAAATAATTAAGCTGTAAAAATGTAATATATTATTGCAATTTAAAATAAATTTTTTCTGCTTTAATATATTGTAAAATAGAATTTATTTCTGTGATTAAAGTTGAATTTTCAGCATCATTACTCCAGTCTTCAGTGTTACATCATCCTTCAGAAATCATTCTGATATGCTGATTTTTTTTCTTTTGTTGTTTTTGTGTAATTGAAATTGTTTTTTTTTTTTTTTTTTTTTAATGTATACTCTTTTTTCCAGCAAGGATGCATTCAATTTATCACAAGTGTTACAAAAGATTTTTATTTAAAATAAATGCTGTACTTTTGAACTTTACATTAAAAAAAAATATGTATCACAGTTTCCAAAAAATATGAAGCACCATTACTGTTTTTCAGCATTAATAATAATAATAATAATGATTATTATTATAATAAATAATTAATAATTAAGAACCATTATTAATAAATGGGCATTTATAATAATTGAAAAGCAAATCAGCATATTAGAATATACTTATTTGAAATTGTAATAATATTTCAGAATTTTTATTGTACTTTTGATCAAAGCAGAAGAGACTTATTTCTAAAACTTAAAAAAAAATCTTAATTATTCCAAACTTTTGACTTTTTATTTTATTTTATTTTATTATATTTTATTTATTTATTTTATTTTTTTAATTAAATTTTAATTTAATTTTATTGTATTGTATTGTATTTTATATATAGTTTTAATATAATTTAATTTAGTTTTTTATTTTAATTTATTTTATTATTTTATTTTATTAATTTTTTATGTATTTAATTTAATTTAATTATTCATTTTCATTTAATTTAATTAAAATTTTATTTATTTATTTATTTAATTTTTAATTTAATTTAAAGTTTTCAGTTTATTTAATTTTATTGTTTTATTTTATTTATTTTATTTTATTTTATTTTATTCAATTTAGTTTAATTAAAGTTTTTATTTTATTGTTTTTTAATTTAATTTAATTTAATTTAATTTTAAATGAATTTTATTTTATTACAATTGTTTTATTTTGAGCTTGTAACCAGAAGTCTATGATTGTGTCTTTAAGACACTCAACTTGTCCTAGTAAATACTGCGAGTATCCTCAGATAAAAACATCTGGTCATGATTTCCCACAGCTTACAAACACTAAACAGCTTGCATGCTGGATTTCTCCAGTATTTCTCCAGTATTTACATCACAAACAGTGAGTGTTTGAAGCGGGCCCATGTTTCCATGTTAAACTAAAGGTACATAAAAGTGAAACTATACTTTCACCATAGCATAATCATTGTTTTGATATATGTTTCCTCGCATACTGGTCAAACCATAGTTAATTTTTAGTTTAGTTTAGTCTGAGAAAGGACTCTGAAATGTTAATGTACATACAGTGTCTGTTTTTCTCTGTCAAATGTTTAATTTGTAGTCAGATAAAGCACCTTTGAATTCACAACAACAACTTCAGTTATTAGTTTAGCTTCAAAGGTGACTTTTCAGTTTATTGATTACACTCATGGTTCATAGCTCTACTCATAACGACTTAACAAACATTGCAAGTCAGTCTTAGTATTACACATCAGTCTGAGACATTTATATTTTTGGAAACGCCTTCAGGAAACACAAGGAAATTAAGCGACACGTCATGCAATTTGTTTGTAATTCATCATTGCGCTCTTATCTGTTCTGTCGAGTTAAATAACACTAAAACCTCTGGGCTTGGCCTCTATTATGGTCTAAACGGAGAGTTTTATAGTCATTTTCTTACATAATTTACATGTTAAACACGCAACATCTCCGTTTAGAGTGGTGGAGTGTAAGATTTTTGGTATGACAATTATCTGAGACTGGAAGAACGAGTCTGTCGTGTGTCAAATGTCCCGAGGTTTGCTGTGTTGCATGTGTTCGGCGTGAGATACAAGCAGTGATGACTGGGTTTGTCTTGAGGTTGAAATGTTACCCTACGAGAGCAGATATAGATGTGTTGTGATTTACATGTATGGAAATCAGTTGGGTTTGGTAGCTAAAATTTTGAATGAGTGAATGGAAATGAAATAGAAAAAAGAAAAATAGTAACTAAAATAGAAAAACAGGCAAATGAAATGCAGAGACACATTGAGCTAGAGTTTGTAACTGTGGTTTTGAAGCTGTGGAAGCTTGTTTCCACCACAGGATAAAAAATAAAAAAAATAATTGTGACTTTCTCACAATTCAGAGATTTTTATTTTATTTTATTTTATTTTTTTTTGAGGAGGTTCAGAGTTTATGTCCTGCAATTCTGACTTGCCTTCTGGCAATTCTGAGAAACAAAAATTGCAATTCCCTTTATAATGAATATTATAATTATTTTTTATTCTGTGACAGTGAAAAAAAAAGAATTTAGAAATGGAATAGTAACATGTAAAATTAGAATTCCAATAAAAAGTAACAATATTAGAAACATTTACTGATTATAAATAAATATCAGATTATATTAATTAATTCTATATTTAAAAAAAAACATTTTTTGTCTTAGAAACTCATCTGTTGCTCGTAGGTGTGTGTGTGTGTGTGTGTATATATATATATATATATATATATATATATATATATATATATATATATATATATATATATATATATATATATATATATATATATATATATATATAAAATGTTTATTAATATTTGATAATTTTTTATAAATATATTAAAATCTAAAAATAGTTACGATGATGATGATGATAATAATAATAATAAATTAAATTTGTGAATTCTATATAAAAACACTTTTTATCTTTGAAACTAATCTGTTGCTCATATATGTATATGTAAATAAAATGTGTAATTTTGTATACATTTTTTTGTAAATCTATTAATATCTAAAAATAATTACTATGATAATAATGATAATAAATATGATATTAAATTAATATATATATATATATATATATACACACACAAAATGTTTATATATAAAATAAAATGTTTATTAATTTTTATTACATTTTTGTAAATCTATTAAAATCTAAAAATAATTACGATGATGATGATAATAATAATAATAATAATGATAATAATAATAATAATATATATGATATTAATTTAATTCTACATAAAAAAACAATGTTTGTCTTAGAAACTCATGTTGCTCATATGTATGTATAAATAAAATGTTTATTAATTTTTTTTTATAATTTTTTTGTAATTTTATTAAAATCTAAAAGTAATTACTATGATAATGATAATAAATATATTAAATTAATTCTATATAAAAACTATTGTTGTCTTATAAATTCATCTGTTGCTTATATGTATATATGAATAAATTGTTTATTCATTTATTTTTTTTGTAAATCTATTAAAATCTAAAAATAATTACTATTATAATCATATAAATATATATATATATAAACAAAATCTTTATTAATTTTTTTTATTTACATTTTTTTTATTTAGCTCTTAAAATATTAAAATAATTAATAAATATTTTTGAGAAAATTGTATGTTTTCATTTTATGAACCATATGAACTTATATGAACTTCAGTCTATCTGTTTTTATGTCAAATCTCAAAATCCTGAGGAAAATGTGACAAAATTGCAAGAAATAAACGCAGTCAAAACTGTGAGATGTAAACTCAGAATTCTAAGAAACAAGTTTATATTTATGTGATATAAACTCAAAATTGTGGAAAATGTCACAATTATCTTTTAAAATTATTATTTTTATTATTACTATTTATTCTTTGGCAGAAACGAGCTTCCCCAGATCTGAAGACAAGCTTTTATTTTGATTTTAGTTTTTTTGTATAAAATATATTTATATCTTTATACGTATATACAGTAATATATTTAAACGTCACAAGAAAGTCTGCATTATTTCCCAACTAACAAGCTTTAAACTTACTGAAGAGCCTTGGTTTACATGAGAAAGCATTTTCCTTTACAAAATCTCAAATTTTTCAGTGAAAAATTGATGTATTATTTTAATATTAGCAGGTAGTGTTTTATAAGTGTGTGTTAATAACTTGAATTTCCTCTCATTTTAAGGGCAATGCAATCAAGACCTACAAATACAACTTCCTCACCTTCCTGCCGCTGAATCTGTACGAGCAGTTTAAGAGAGCGGCCAACCTCTACTTCCTGTGTCTGCTCATCCTGCAGGTAGAAACCAATAAAACCCTGCGATACTGCACCTCACACTGTCAATGTCGCAAAATAATAGCCCACAGGCTGATCATATTTTCTCAAATATTGATATTGACAATATTGACATGAATATTGAAAACGAACAGGGTTGGTTTCGATTTCGTGTCGTTTTATGAATCATGTAAACGTGTGTGATATGAATGCGTGTGTTTGAATGTGTCAGATCATTCCTCAAATCTCCACGCTGCCGTGGTACACCACCCTGGTGCCGTTAGTGCTGGTGTTGGGCATCACCGCCATCAAAGACCTGGTGGACGACCTGGTGAGTCCCTGCACGTGTTTTCTGATGTAATGGTTTTGTTGAAAAGCAGCCATTAATTGTCAGGACATGCTAATGGTTTCTGTCATCTGATCCGTCTCTCTCGTTGAAAGGCACGACACAGGATGGACAAAGAAATCAACAACAGAAAGTGTGACGTGCTGCAAAATGGCAGGTAAACACCAAACTTTTAAGTACATGAAATTAGCGTTTATGTTAAAAAAAATATTGCATGAAAATTTTGAGATTAAAGCTAAATTCTCATTTGTCAGGTTTGTAGAGACCAGATGGATGCACCTACAAGTTGGTGACGTGGTCAGGCTAAAGAAAAATGATTTTATCCCGGTAAGTTATTTTTAAATCTGTTTGCCTTCGCGTTGAGCTTTTATTTTATTTTATTTATTATTTTATTTCATTTTATTAAATTTTTTATCCATGCTCCATATCAGTGCTGTCTTAGAGTTTCTCATCTGTTTTATAGCTTTTATAAATTGTAAAAATATAAATAAAAAAATATATAAAATTATATATTGTGCACTAAAATAAATTAAATAAAAATTAAAAATAAAAATCATCTATTTTGTACACATACATATTTTGTTTTATTTTATTTTATTTTATTTTATTTATTTTTTTATCCGTGCTCCATATCAGCGCTATCTTAGTTTTTCATGTTTTACAGCTTTTATAAATTGTAAAAATATAAATAAAAAAATATACAATTATATATTATGCACTAAAATAAATTAAATAAAAATTAAAAATAAAAATGATCTATTTTGTACACATACATATTTATTTTATTTTATTTTATTTTATTTTATCCATGCTCTATTTGAGTGTTGTCTTAGTTTCTCATCTGTTGTACAGCTTTTATAGATAAAAATATAAATAAAAAGAAGATAAAATTAAATACTATACTTTAAAATAAAATTAAAAAATTAAAATTAAAAATAAAACATATTTATTTTGTACACACACACACACATTTATTTTGTTTTATTTTATTTTATTTTTTATTTTATTTTGTCCATGCTCTATTTAAGCGTGAGTTGTCTGAGTTGTCTTAGAGATTCTCATCTGTTGTACAGCTTTTATAAATTATAAAAATATAAATAAAAAAATATAAAATTATATATTATTCACTAAAATAAATTAAATAAAAATAAAAAATAAAATTATCTAATTTTTATACACACATACATATACATTTTTATTTTATTTTTTTTATTATTTTATTTTTATTTTTTTTTTTTTTTATCCATGCACCATTTGAGTGTTGTGTAAGAGATTCTCATCTGTTGTACAGCTTTTATAAATTATAAAAATATAAATAAAAAAAGATAAAATTATATATTATTCACTAAAATAAATTAAATAAAAATAAAAAATAAAATTATCTCATTTTTATAAACACTTACATATACATTTTTATTTTATTTTTTTATTTTATTATTATTATTTTTTTTTATCCATGCACCATTTGAGTGTTGTGTAAGAGATTCTCATCTGTTGTACAGCTTTTATACATTATATATGAATAAAAAGAAGAAAAAAATTATTATACACAAAAAAATTATCCATTTTGTACACACACACACACACACACACACCTGTAATGTTTTATTTTATTTTATTTTATTTTATTTTATTTTATCCATGCTCCTTTTGAGCGTTGTCTTAGAGATTCCCATTTTTCCCCAAAATGTAAAAATGTATAAATATAATTTCAATTCTAATTTTAATTATGTATCCTAATTATTAAACATTTGATTGTCATTACATCTCCTTGAATATTCATTCGTTGTCATGTCATGTTTATGCTCCATTCTGCATTTTATTGTTTTATTGATGTGTTTCTTTATCCCTCCAGTCACTTCATTCATCCTTTTGAGTTCATTTTAAGTTCATTTCTCATTTTCACCTGTGTTTTGACCTCATGTAGGCCGATATTCTGTTGTTGTCCAGTTCAAATCCCAACAGTCTGTGTTATGTAGAGACGGCCGAGCTCGACGGGTAAGAGACACATGAAACACACAACAGACCATACATAAGTTTATTAAACCTCTGAATCACACTATTGCATTTCCACACTATTAGACGAGTATTTCATCACACAATCCCTTTTTTTATGATTATTTTTTACAATAGTCATAATCGACTTACTGTGGCCATAACCACAAAACCATTTCTGCTGGCATGAATCAGTTTTTGTGTAATTTGATGACTTATTTGTTTGTAATGTCAGCATTATGAATGCTCATTGAAGTGCTTGGACATTGATTCATAATGGAAGTTGTGTAATGGATTTGTACTTTGTCTCGTGCAGTTCAGTTCACACACACACTTACTTTATTTTGTTTATTTTGTTACATACAAAGGAATCATAATTCAGTTCCTGGCTTTATTTTTCTGTGTGCTTTTGAATGGTTTCATTAATATTAAAACACTTAATTGATATAGTAGTAATGTAATAATTCAATATTTTATTTTAAATACTTTATACATTTTTTTTAAAATGTAAGCCTCGTTTCAAAACGAGAAACCTCAAGTACAATCATAAATCAGTTCCTGGGTATTATTGATTAATATATGTGTTCCTTTTAATTGTTTCATAAATATTACACATTTCTATATATTTTTAAAATAATATGTATTATATTTTTAATTAATATTTAATATTTTATGTATAAAAAACTATATATGTATATTTTTTAAATAAAATATATATTTTAATAAAATTATTTTATATATATAAAATGTTTATTTTAAATAAAAAAAATATTATAATATTACAGGGAAAAAATATATATATATACTCTAATATTATAATAATTTTAGCATGAGAAATGTTTTATTAAAATAGAAATGTTATACATAAAGTATACATATACATTTTTTATAAAATATATATTATATTTAAATAAAATATACACATATATATATATAATTTTAATTAAAAAAATTATATGTGTAGTATTTTTATAAACTAAAAATTGTTCACGCTAAAAGTGATAGAATATTATCAAAATATTGACAAGAAACCTAAAGTTAATTAAGAATTAAGAATACATTTATTTGCTGTCATGTCATGTTTATGCTTGCTTTTCTTCTGTTTTACATTGTAAAATATTTTTACACTTAATTTTTTTATAAACCTGCTTAAATTTGTTTTGCACATACAATAGAAATCATGATTCAGCTCCTGGGTTTGTCAGTCTGTAATATTTTTTTATTGTTTCAGAAATATATACAATTATAAATATTAAACATTTCATTCATAGAATGTTTTATTTTTATTATTTTATAAAATCTTTTTTATTTTTCACATTTTATTTCATTTCTTATTTAAATCTCTCATCGCTAAAACCATTATAATATAGGTGAAATATTCACTGCAGGTAACTTGAAGTTTAAATACAATAAATTAAAAAAAAAAATCATGATACTGGATATAAATAATAAAAATAATAAATAAAAAAAAAATAATAATAATAATAAAATAAATAAGATAATAAATAAAAATAATAAAAGCATAAAATAATATATATAAAAATAAAATATAATACTGGACATAAAATACAAATGACTAAAAAAAACACAAAATAATACATACACCTAAAAATAATAAAAGCAAAAAATAATATATATAAATAAAATTAATTTCAAAAAACCCATAAAATTTTATATATATATATATATATATATATATATATATATATATATATATATATATATATATATATATATATATATATATATATATATATGTCATTTATTTTTAATTGTTTGATGGAGGATGGGAGTTGAATTTTAGTGTTTTTTTTTATTATTATTCATTTGTCCAGAGAGACGAATCTGAAGTTCAAGATGGGTCTGAAGGTGACAGATGAACGTCTTCAGGAGGAGGCTCAGTTGGCCCAATTTAACGGTGAGTATCAGACTAGTTTACACCTTTAATATGAGTGTTTGACAGACTTAGAGACAAATCGACTGATAATTTGAGTGCAAGTGGTTGCATGATTGTAATTGTACGTGCAGGAACACGTGTTGCTCTTAAACCGAGTCCTAAACATGGTGCGGCACGTGAATATCCAGCCATTTTTCTGTCCTTGCTGAAAACAAAATGCTTCAAAATGAGTGGGATTTCGAGTCAAACAGATTTAGAAACCAAGCCCCTGACAATGTTAACGCTTCCATGTAACCATCAAGAGAATTTGCAGTGCAATTTCTGGTTTTGTGTCTTTCTCAGCGTTGATTATGTGCGAGGAGCCCAATAACCGTCTGGATAAGTTTGTGGGAACGATGATCTGGGACGCTCAGAGTTACCCGCTCGACCTGGACAACATGCTGCTCAGAGGATGCAAGATTCGCAACACGGACGAGTGCCACGGCCTGGTCATATTCGCAGGTCAGTGTTCAATATGCTGACCGACACACATTCATGTTCACGGTTAGGTGTGTGTTTGTGTTTGTAAGCAGCTGTAATTTTCGTTCTTTAGGAAATGACACTAAAATCATGAGGAACGGAGGGAAGACCAGGTTTAAGCGCACCCTAATAGACAAACTCATGAACTACATGGTCTACACGGTCAGTTCAACATTACTATTGTGCTTATTCAGTTTTTATTTAAATTTTTTATTTAAATTTTATTTTATTTATAGTTTTATTTGTTTATTTAAAGAACTGTATTCATAGTTTTATTTATATTATGTATTATTTTTATTTATATAGTTATTTATGCATTGTGTATTTATACAGGTTTGTTTATTTATTTTATTTATAGAGAGTGCAGCTGAACTTATTATATTTAGATATATAAAGTGCATTTATTTATATATATATATATATATAGATAGATAGATAGAATGCATTTATATAATGTATTTATTTTTATTTATAGTGTATTCATAGTTTTATTTATCTGTTATTTTGTTTACAGAGAGAGTGCGTTTGTAGAATTTTTTTTTTATTTTATTCAGTGTTTATAGAGTGAATTTGTGGTTTATTTATTCATCTTATTTATACAGAGTGCATTTATAGAATTGTTTATTTAATTCAGTATTTTTATTTTTTGTTGTATTTATTTATAGAGTATGTTTATGTAGTTTATTTATATGTATTTAAATCATCATTTATATTTTTTACTTTTATTCTTATAGTGCATATATAGTTTTTCTATTATATTTGTTTATAGAGAGTGCATTTTTCTTTATTCAGTATTTTTATTTATTGAGTGAATTTATATAGATTATATTTATTCATTTCATTATTTATATTTATATATTTACGTTTATTCATGGAGTGCATATATAGTTTTTTATATATATATTTTTATATTTATTTTTATCATTGTTTTATATTTACATTTTGACTTTTATTTGTTGTTATTAATACAAAGTGTTATTTATTTTATTCTTTTTTTTATTCATAGAGAGTGCATTTATTTATATATAATTTGATTATATATTATTATAATTTGTATTTATTTATACCGAATATATTTTTACTATTTATTTATATATTTATATTTGTATTTATTTATAAAGTACATTTCAATTTAATAAAATGAAAAAAAAAAATGTATTTATAGAGTTGGGTTTTTTATTTATTAATCTTATTTACAGAGAGTACATGGTATAGATTTTTTATTTTTTTTTTAATATAAACCATTAGTAGAATTTTATTTATTAATCATAGTTATCGATTGTGCATGTTTTATTATTTGTTTTTATTTATAGAGAATGCATTTATAGCGTAATAACGCAATGCAATCATTCCTTTCTCATCTTGCACCCTAATATATTCTCCCTCTCGTTCTCCCTGTAGATCTTTGTGATGTTGGTTTTGATTTGTGCTGGTCTGGCCATCGGACACACGTACTGGTACGAGAGCATCGGCTCTAAGGCCTGGTATCTGTACGACGGCCTCGACTACACTTCGTCTTACCGAGGCTTCCTGAGTTTCTGGGGCTACATCATCATCCTCAACACCATGGTGCCCATTTCTCTCTACGTGAGGTACGACAGCAGCCTCTCCTCCGCACGCAGATATCATTATTCATCAGATAACTCACTGGTTTTTGTTCTCTCAGCGTGGAGGTGATCCGCCTGGGTCAGAGTAAGTTCATTAACTGGGATCTGCAGATGTACTACGCTGACAAAGACACGCCGGCCAAAGCCAGAACCACCACGCTGAACGAGCAGCTGGGGCAGATCGAGTACATCTTCTCTGATAAAACCGGCACGCTCACTCAGAACATCATGGCCTTCAAGAAGTGTACTATTTCAGGACGCACTTACGGTGAGACAAACCGTGAACCTTGCTTTTATAGGAACAATATAAGCAGAAATGCTTCTTGAGGAATTTGACCCTATAAATCTGATTTGATACGCCAGTTTCTAAGGACATTAAAGCTAGTAGCCAAGGCAATATTTCTCATTTTTTAATGTACTAAAATAACTGAAACTGAAATAAAAATGAATAAAATCTATGTAGACATATTTATAAAAAAAAAAAACTAATAAACTGTACAAAAACAAGAAACAAAATGATTAAAACTTTAACAAAAATTGAAAAAAAAAAAAAATCTAAAAATAAAAATATATATTAAATATTGTTTGAAAACTATCATAATGCATTCTGTTGTCTGAATTCATTTTTTGGCAAGTAAAAGTCCTTTTAGTGTAGTTGTACAAATGCAACTGCACTAAACTTTCAACTTATTTATTTATTTATCAATTATTTTGTTTATGGAGAGTGCAATAATAGAAATAAATTTTTTTGATTGTTTTTAAAATTTAGTTTATTTTATTCAAATTCATTTTTTATTTTAAGTTGTATTTATTTATAGAGTGCATTTATATAGTGTATTTATTTTTATTTTAATCATTATTTATAGTTATACTTTTATTTATATAGTGCATATATTGTTAATCTATTTTTTGCTTATAGAGAGTGTTGTTTATTATTCAGTATTTGTATTTATAGAGTGAATTTATAGTTTATTTATTACTTATAATTAAATGTAAATAGGACATCTGTTAATTAATATTAAAATGAATTTTATATATATATATATATATATATATATATATATATATATATATATATTATATATATATATATATATATATATATATATATATATATTAATTCTAATGTGTCTGTTAATTCATTTTTTTAGCAAGTAAATGTGTTTTAATAAGTTTAAGTAAGTTAGTTTAATTATATAAATTTCTACCTTCAGCTTGTGGTTCACGTCTCTTATTACACTAAAATCTGATTTGTATAAAGTAAATGTAAGAATAATTTTAATATAGTTAGTAACATTTATATAATATTGGTTTGTTTATTTATAGAGAATTCATTTAATAATGCATTTATTTTTATTTATACATTGCATTCAAAATTTTATTTATTTATGAGTGCATTTATAGAATTTTATTTTATTCAGTATTTTTATTTCTAGAGTGAATTTATAGTTTATTTATTAATCTTATTTTATACAGTTTGCATTTATAGAATTTAGTTTATTTTATTTAGTATTTTTTATTTTTAGTTTGGTTTATATAGTGTATTTATACTTATTTTAATCACCATTTATATTTTTACCTTTTTTATATAGTGCATATATAGCATAAATCCATTTTTTGTTTATAGAGAGTGTTTTTTTTTTTTTTTAAAGTGTGAGTATCAGATTTGGTCTCAATCTTTCAATCATCATTGTACTGCACTCGTTTTATGTTTTGATCATAAAGTTATAAATTTAAATATCATCTTTCTAAACCATATAATTGGAGATAATGCGTGATGACTGATATTTATATGATTTTATGTAAGTATCTGCTATACTGTTATAACGATCTCACTGATTTACATTACAAGCATCAGAATTTCATCACTTTTTGTCCATATAAATATTACAATCTACACCAAATTGCATATTTTTGCTCAGTTTGGGCCTCTGAATAAAACCAATGTGTTTTTTCCTCCATGTTCTCACTATGTCATACTATATGAGCCATAAAAACTTGAAACTTTCAGAAAATTTAATTCTCCTAAGTACTGTTGCATAAATCAGGCTTTACAGGGTTAAAACAGTCGAGTCGAGTCAAGTGAAATTTAACCACATTTTTTATTGAGGTTTTATCTGTCAACACAGTAGATTCATTTCAGTCGAGTGTGAAAAGCGCTGATGCAAGTGTTTGAATGTTAAATACTCATATTTGGATGAGTGTCAAAGGTGTGTCATGTTGCCCAATCTGATATAATCCTTGGTTTATATGAGCCCAGCTCACAGCCCTCAAGTTTGTGTGTGTGACTGTGGGAGAGATTTGAGGATTTGGTTTCACACAGGTCAGGTTTCTGACCTGGATGAGGTTAAAAGTACACTGACATCTTTGACCTTGCCGTAAAATAACTTGATATAGTCTGTTTTGTGCTTTAATAGAACTCCTTTTCCTTGACTAGATCACATTAGAGGCAATGACTGTTGCTCTTGCTTATAAATCTCTAACAGTGAGTATTAAATGAGTGCCTCGTGTTTAAGAGGGTAAAAAGGTGTCTTGAGATGTCTCATTACATGCTGTCTGCACTCCGAAGTGTGCTTTAGTGCATGATCATCTATTGCTATTTAGTGCTAATGTGTTATTGCTTTAATTATTCAGTGAACTAAATTAGCGTGAAAATTGAAAACAATTTGTGTTTATCCATAGGTGATCCCACCAGTGCAGATGGTGTGACCTTGGATCGTGGAAAGGTACATATGCAGAAGCGTTCATAGTGTTTTATTTATTTATTTATTTATTTATTTATTTTATTATTGTTAAAATAGATTTGTATTTTTAAAATGTATACTTTTTTTTATTTTTTAAAGATATGTAATACATATATACACTGTCTATGCATTTGTAGTTTTTATTAGATTGATTTGTTTTAGGGCTGTCAAACGATTAATCGCGATTAATTGCAAACAAAATAAAAGTTTGAGTTTGCCTGATAAATGTGTGTGTACTGTGTGTAATTATTATGTATATATAAATACAAACAAATTCATGTATATATTTAAGACAATTATGTTATTTATGTACAAAATATTTTTATTTATGAATAATATAAATTATATAAAAATTATAATAAATACATATACTTGTAAATATTTTTAAATATATGCATGAATGTGTTTGTGTTTATATATACATAATCATTACACACAACACACACACATTTATTAGGCAAACTCAAACTTTTATTTTGTATGCGATTAATCACGATTAATCGTTTGACAGCCCTAATTTGTTTTATTATTTTATATTATTTTTTTTCTTATTTACACTTTTTTATTTATATACATTTACAGTTTTTATAGAGAGTAAATTTATCATTTTATTGATTGGTTGATTATTATTTTTTATTTAAAAGTGCATTTATTGTTTTATTGATTGACTGATTAATTTATTTTATTATATTTATTTATAGAGATTAATTTCTATAGTTTTATCTATTGATTAATTGTTCTTTTATTTATAGAGTACATTTACATTTAGTTTTTAAATGAATTATAGACTTATTAAAAACTAATAAAAATCACAAAAACACAGCAAAATTACTAAAAATTGCTAAAATGAAAACAAAAAACTATAATACTATCTCATTAATTTGTTAATAGCATGAATTTATAGGAGTTTATTTATTTTATTTTTATTCATAGAGACTACACTACACTGATTAGTCGCTTATATTCATTTCATTTTCTCTCTAATTTTCACTCAGAATGTGGATTTCAGTTGGAATAAATACGCTGACAAGAAGTTCCAGTTTGAAGACAATTTTCTAATTTCCTGTATCCGTTCGAAGAAGGATCCGCAAATGCTGGAGTTCTTCAAACTCCTGTCCTTGTGTCACACCGTTATGGTTGAGCAGAAAGGGGGTGAGAAGACAAAAAATATCATTATCTGCTGATATTATGTAGTTATAAACTGTTCACACAGTAATATGAGCATGTTTGCTTTCATATTTTCATTTCCTATTTTGTGTAAAAGTTGCATGAAAAAATATACAGGTGATATTACTTGAAGTTCATTTCTGTGCTGCATATGTTTTCTATGTTCAGATGAGCTGGTGTACCAGGCCGCATCTCCGGATGAGGGCGCTCTGGTCACAGCTGCACGCAACTTTGGGTTCGTGTTCCTGTCCCGAACGCAGGACACCATCACCATCATGGAGATGGACCATGAAGAGACCTACGAGATGCTCGCTCTACTCGACTTCAACAGCGACCGCAAACGCATGTCTATCATCCGTGAGTGCTTCTCTTTCTGTTCGTCACTTCCTTTCTGTCAGTCACTGTCATCTGTTTCTCACTCTTGTGTTTTTTTTTTTAATATAGTGAGATTTCCAGATGGTAAAATCCGTCTGTACTGTAAGGGCGCAGATACTGTGATCTACCAGCGCCTCGATCCCAATAGCAAACATAAGGAAACCACGCAAGAAGCTTTGGACGTGAGTAATAACACTTTAAATAAATCCATTAACGTATGTTAATAAGGTTCAGCATGCAATTGCAAGTTTAATTGCATTTTTGCATTTTTGCATTTTTAAATGTGTCGAGCTGCAAAAAGTAGAAAAAATACCATAACAATATAATAAAAGTACTCCATATGACTATTAAAAGCAGGGTTATTATATTTAACTAAAACTAAAACCATAAAACCAGGAAAATAAAACTTAAAATAAATGTAACTAAAATAAAATCAAATATAAAACAACTTAAACCTATTCACCAAAGCAACATTTCTTGTTTTCATTTAGCTTATCTTGATGCACTAAAAAAAACAAAAAACTGAAATAAAAATTAATAGAAACCGTATAGACTAATAAACTAATAAAAGTCACAAAAACACAAAATTGCTAACAAAATTCTAATATTAAAATGAAAACACCAAAACTATTATACTAGCATATCACTAATACTAAAATAACCCTGCTTCAGACTTATGATCAGAAAAGAAAACAGACCAAAAAGTTAATACACCATGTCACATTTGATGGCATTGACACCAATGATAACTTTATATTTGTGGTATCATTTTACTGACATATTAGAGTCAAAGGTTTTTACAGAAGGGATTTTGAATGTGTCTTTTGTCACTTCATGAATCGGAAAATACTGGCAACATCCAAAAAAATGGAATAAAATCAGGAAAATGATATATGAACTCATTTTAAAAAACAGCCTTTAAAGATATGCATTGTAATTGAAACTCAAATAGATAAAGTGCAATATTCAGATCAGGCAAACGATATATGAACAAACCCTTCAGTAAAAACCTTCAGATTATAGAAAGGAATAAAACTGTAAAATTTGGTGTATGTATGTGCTGCTGAAGTTGAGAAAAAACTAATTTTGAGAAACTGCCTTTAAAGATATGTGTTGTAATTAAACCGTAAATAATGTGCAATAATAAAATTGAGTGAGATATGAACAAATCTCTCAGTAAAAACCTTTAGAATATAGATAAGTATAAAACTGTAAATTTTGGTGTATGTACATGTTGCTGAAGTGGAGAAAAAAAAGTTAATTGTGAGAAACAGCCTTTAAAGATACGCATTGTAAATAAAACTTAAATAATGTGCAATAATAAAATTGAATGATATACAAACAAACCTCCCAGTAAAAACCTTTAGAATATAGATTAGTATAAACCTTTAAAATTTGGTTCATGCAAGTGCTGCTGAAGTTGAGAAAAATCTCATTTTGACATTTTGAGAAACAGCCTTTACAGACATGTATTATAATTGAAATGCAAATAATGTGCAAACATAAAATCTAATTATATAAGGACAAACCTCTCAGTAAAAACCTTTAGAATATATATAGGAATAAAACTGTAAATTTTGGTCCATGTAAGTGCTGCTGAAGTTGAGAAAAATCTAATTTTGAGAAGCAGCGTTTACAGATATGTATTGTAATTAAAAAGCAAATAATGTGCAGTCATAAAATCAATTTTTATATGAACAAACCCCTCAGTAAAAACCTTTAAAATATAGATAGGAATAAAACTGTAAATTTTGTGTATGTACGTGCTGCTGAAGTGGAGAAAAAAGTTGATTTTGAGAAATACCCTTTAAAAATATGTATTGTAATTAAAACGCAAATAATGTGCAATCATAAAATCGAATTATATATAAACAAACCTCGTGTTAAAAATCTTTAGAATATAGATAAGTATAAAACTGTAAATTTTGGTCCATGTAAGTGCTGCTGATGTTGAGAAAAATCTAATTTTGAGAAACAGCCTTTAAAGATATATATTGTAATTAAAAAGCAAGTCATGTGCAATCATAAAATCTAATTATATATGAACAAACCCCTCAGTAAAAACCTTTAAAATATAGATAGGAATAAAACTGTAAATTTTGGTGTATGTGTGTGCTGCTGAAGTGGAGAAAAAAAGTTAATTTTGAGAAACAGCTTTTAAAAATATGTATTATAGTTGAAACGCAAACAGAAAAAGTGCAATAATAAAATCATGTGAATGATATATGAACAAAGCTCTCAGTAAAAACCTTCAGAATACATACAGGAATAAAACTGTAAATTTTGGTGTATGTATGTGCTGCTGAAGTTGAGAAAAAAATCATTTTCAGAAACAGCCTTTAATTAAAGATATGTGTTGTAATTGAAATCTACAGACGCAAATAGATAAAGTGCAATAAAATAAACAATTAACATTTTCTTTACCCTATTCTGAAATGGCACATTATGAAAAAAATAGCCCAAATAGCCCAAAATCTCAAAAACTGACTGGTGCATGAAAAAAGGTTTTTGTTTTAATTTATGTAGTGTCTTGCCTTTACCCTTTAACTGTCACTCCCATTTTTTAACACAGACATAAAAATGCACTATCCAGACTTAAATTTGTATAATTCATGAATGAAGACATTTTGTAATATGATTTTGATGTACATTTTCCATGGTAATGTGATGTCTGATTTTAAAATGCTTTTCAAAGGATGAATTTTGAAATGTTAAGTTTTGAGCTGATATATAATTTCTTATGATATCTAAAGCGTGATACAGAAAAAGGCAATGAAGAAAGTCTTTTGTGACAAAGGTCAGAATTCATGTTATGATGTAGATTTTTGACACTCTTGACATTAATCTATTACTCTATTAATAATATTAAATAGTAATAATATTAATCTATTACTTTTCCTACATAATTTCTAACACAAAAATATGGTAAAATATCTATTGAGGAGTCTTAGACATTTCCAACGATGTATAGTTTGTATTTATTTGTAATATGGTAAAGTAAACTTAGGCGTCCCACAGGGTGGTGACAGTTAAAGGCTAGCAGAATAGCATACATTGTGTCTTTTTTTTCTTTCAGATCTTTGCAAACGAGACCCTGCGAACTCTGTGTCTGTGCTATAAGGACATCAGTCAGGCGGAGTTCGCCGCCTGGTCTCGGAAACACCAGGAAGCCAGTGTTTCAATGGGAAACCGTGAGGAGGCTCTGGACGTGGTGTACGAAGAGATCGAGCAAAACCTTCTGGTATGGAAATAAGAAAGGAAAATCATTATTCATTTAGAGATGTGACTAGTGATCGATTAATATATTAGTCAGGCTCATTAACCTGGCAGTTTTTGGCTAATTGCTATCGGCTGATAACCGTGTGCTTGGATGATTAATGTTTGACATTTGCATTTATTCATTTCAGCAGACACTTTTATCCACAGTGACTTAAAAATGAGAATAATGTAATAAGTATAATGTTAAAAACTGTTATGTATGTTCATTTATTCAGCTGATTGGAGCGACAGCCATTGAAGATAAACTTCAGGATGGCGTTCCGGAAACCATCGCAAAACTGGCCAAAGCTGACATCAAGATCTGGGTTCTGACTGGAGACAAGAAAGGTGTGTAATGAACGTGTGAAATATTGAGTTATTTTAAGGGAGATCGGTTTGATTTCTAATAGATTTCGTTTGTTGTATACTCAGAGACCGCTGAGAACATCGGCTACTCCTGCCAACTGCTGACTGACGACATGAGGATCCACTACGGAGAGGACGTGAAGTACGTTTCAGCTGATGTTTGTGAATGTTTTAGTGGCTTGAGATGGATCGTATGGTTTCTGATGTCTGTACTCTCTTGTTGTTTCTCTCTCAGTGTGCAGCTGAGGAACAGACAGACCCAAAGGCGCAACGACCCTCAAGGACGCAGTAAGAAGCTGAAGGAGCAGTTTTTCACGGAGACTAGCAAGAACGCACTTATCATCACTGGAGGCTGGCTGGTACGTTCATCAAACACTGATCGACTCTCAGATGCTCCAAGAACTCTAAACACAAATCAAACCACTGGATTTGACATTAGGTTCATTTATTTCAGTTTAATAATCAGCTACATGTGGAAGTAAACTGATATTGATACAAGCTTGTGTAAAAAAAAAAACACATCAAATTAACAAAATCTAGCAGTTTATACAAAACCATTCAAAAGTTTTTGGATACATTTAGCGGACTCCTTTTTTGGACAATAATGCAATTTGCGTAATGTTAAAATAAAAAAAATAAAAAAATGAAATACAAAAAATTGCATTATTTATATATATAAGCTGTATAATTTTCTCATGTATATTTAAAATGTCAAAGTTACTTTTTTTATTTTCTACTTGTATGTTATATATAAAAATATATGAAATAGAAACATCAAATGCACAAAATTAAAGACAAATAAATCAATCAGTTTATCCAACTGGAGACTGAAGTAATGATGCTGAAAATTCAGCTTTGCATCAGAGTTTATTTGCAAAAACAGACAACTCTGTTTTTAACAATTTTCAAAAATCATGTTTTTTCTTTGTGCATTCCAGTTAATCTCAATCAAACTGCAATTGGGTTATTTTGATCAAGTAAAAATAACTAAAAAATACAGCTAACTAACAAAATTAAACAAAAAACCATGCTAACATAAAAAACATGATTTTTGAAAGTTTAAAAACAAAGAAATTATCTGTTTTTGCAAATAAACTCTTCAGTTACATTTTAATATATATTAAACTAGAAAATAGTCATTTTAAAGTTAAATAATATTTCACATTAGTACTGTTTTTACTGTATTTTTAAATATGTATGATCACATAAATGCGGCCTTGGTCAGCAGAAGAGAAAAACCAAAAGGTTTTGAACTTTTGAACGGTAGTGCAATTTTTAAATTTAAATTTTTAAAAAATTTAAAGAAAGTTTTAATTTTTATTCGTGATATAAAAAAAAAAAACAAAACAAAAAAAAACTAGAATTCAGTAGATAGTTAAAGCAAGTAAAATATGCAAATTGTCTTGCAGTTATCGTTGCATAAATGTTGAAATGAACTGTTTTGGTGGAAATAAAATATATTGACATTATTTAATAATTTCTTTACTCACAGAAGACTGATCATAAATTTGTGTAATTAGGAAATAAGTAAATAAAGTTGATCAGGACAACATGAGTTGAATAAAAGATGCTCAAGCCTTTAAGTTAGAAACTTGAAAACTAAAAATCTCCTATTAGTCTAAAATTGCTTTCTCGCTTTTGTGCAGAATGAGATTCTGTACGAGAAGAAGAAGAAGCGTCGTCGCTTGCGTCTGAAGAAGCTCAGAAAGCGGCACACCAACTCCACCAGCTCTCCGGACAGCAGTCAGCCCGTCGACGATTGGGAAAAGGAGAAGAGACAGGAGGATTTTGTGGACATGGCGTGTGAATGCAGCGCGGTGATCTGCTGCCGTGTGACGCCCAAACAGAAGGCAAATGTGGTCAGTCTGGTCAAGCGCTACAAGAAGGCCGTGACTCTGTCCATCGGTGATGGAGCCAATGACGTCAACATGATCAAGAGTGAGTATTTTTTGTTTTATTTTATCTTTATTTTATGTTTTCAAGTAGAATGGATTATAGTTCTAGTTTTAGTTAACAATAATAATAACCTTCATCCAAATAAAAATCTTAGAATCAACTTTTATTCAAAGTTTTAATGAATGAATGTTTTCTGAAGAGTTTAAAGGTAACTTCTCCTTCCCTTGCTCTTCTGCAGCTGCAGACATCGGTGTGGGTATCAGCGGTCAGGAAGGGATGCAGGCTGTGATGTCCAGTGATTACGCCTTTGCTCAGTTCCGTTACCTCGAGCGCCTCCTGCTGGTCCACGGACGCTGGTCCTACATCCGCATGTGCAAATTCCTGCGCTACTTCTTCTACAAGAACTTCGCCTTCACCCTGGTGCACTTCTGGTTCTCCTTCTTCAACGGATTTTCCTCACAGGTAAGAAAGAGATTTACATTCAGATTTTTATTCAGATGTTTTGGACATGCTGTTCTGGAATTTCTAATTTCAATACAATACCGTGATATATTGATATTCAGTACCATAGGGAAATACTGTCTTAACATTAAGGGCATAAAATTGTATCTAAGTTAGTGTAAGTATCTAAATGTTAGTATCTAAGTAGGTATCTAAGTTAATTTACTTTTGACCATAAATTATTTTCCTACCAGGTGAAAATCTCTTCTGAGGTTCCTCAGGTGTTATACTGTAGCTCTAAGGGAAATTAAATAATAATAAAAATAATAATAATAATAATATATTATTTTACATGTTTTTATATGTTTATTTTACCATTCAGTTTTTTACAATATTAAAATATTTCAATTTTAGAAAAAATATATATTTTTATTATTATTATTATTATTATTGATTTCTTGTTTCTGTGTTATTTTGCATATTTTAATTAATTTTATTTTTTAAAGTGCAGTTGTATTAAAACAGTAATATATTTCTGTCTTAATAATAATAATAATAATAATAATAATAATAAAAATAATAATTCTTCTTCTTCTTATCATTATTATTATTATTAAGACAGAAAATATTACTATTCTGAGGGAAATAAAAAATATAAAATAATAGTAATAATAATAATAATAATAATAATAATAATAATATATTATTTTACATATATTTTTAAAATATTTTACTGTTCAGTTGTTTTACAATATTAGTATATTTCTATCTTAAATAAGTATAATAATAATAAATATTATTTTTGATATTAATAGGAATATAATATTAATATTATAATTTATAATACTTATTATCTAAGAGAGGAAATGTATTACTATTCGGAGGGAAATCAAATAATAATAATAATAATAATAATAATAATATATTACTTTAAATATTTGTATATATTTTACTGTTCATATATTTTACAATATTAGTATAATTCTCTCTTTAATAATAATAATAATAATAATAATAATACTTATAATTATTATTATTATTATTATTATTATTATTATTATTATTATTATTATTAATAATAATAATAAAATATATTACTATTCTGAGAGAAATTATATAATAATAATAATAATAATAATAATAATAATAATAATAATAATATATTTTACATATTTGTATATATTTTACTGTTCAGTTGTTGTACAATATTTAGATATTTCTATCATAAATTATAATAATAATTATTATTATTATCATAATTTTTTTTTAAACAAAAATATATTACTATTACAATATAAACCTACTGTAAAATAATAAATGATTATTTTATAATAATATATATAATATTATGTAAATATAATCGTTTTATAATCATTTTATATTTATAATTAATAATTATATATTTGAAATAATATATAAATATAATAATTTTATAATAATTATATTATGTAGTTATTATATAAAATGTAATTATTATGTCATGTATAGTATTAAATATTTTAATATTTACATCTTCACTTTAGCAAGAGTTTAACCCTCCAGCTTTTTCTGTGTTTACAAATGCTTCTCGTTACAAATCTGGTAAAATCCTATAATAATCATTCCACAAAAAATATTAGAAGTTTTGCAAAATGTAAAAATAAAGTGCAACTGGCACTCAACTTTGTGTCCCCAAATGCACATTAAACTCACAGCACATGCACTGAAGAAATGAATGTTGACACGTTGTTGTGTGTGTTTGTAGACGGCATATGAAGACTGGTTCATCACCCTGTATAACGTTTGCTATAGCAGTCTGCCTGTTCTCCTCGTCGGCCTTCTGGATCAGGTATAGCTTCATTAGCAGCTTTAATCTGCACTAAAGTCTTCATGAAATCCAAACTGACACCACTGACTCGTTTCCGGTCTTTAAACGTCTCTGTTTCGTCCTGTAGGATGTGAATGACAAACTGAGTTTACGCTTCCCGAAGCTGTATCTCCCGGGGCAACAAGGAACGTTGTTCAACTACAAGAACTTCTTCATCAGTTTGTTCCACGGCATCTTCACGTCCCTCATGATCTTCTTCATCCCGTACGGCGCCTTCCTGCAGACCATGGGACAGGATGGCGAGGCTCCGTCCGACTACCAGTCGTTCGCTGTGGTCGCAGCTTCATCGCTCATCATCACCGTCAACCTGCAGGTGCCCGATTGGTCGATCTTGATCATGTGACATCTCATTTCATTCTAGATTGTGAATGGTGCAGTACTCAAAAGAGGCATGCATCTCACTGATCTAATGTAATATTGTTTTTTTATGGCACAGATCTCGTTGAACACCTCGTACTGGACGTTCGTGAACTGTTTCGCGGTGCTAGGCAGTATCGCTATTTACTTTGGCATCATGTTTGACATCCACAGTGCAGGAATCCACGTCATTTTCCCAACCACCTTCACCTTCACAGGTGGGTCATAAAGTCTGACTAACATTTATTGCACAATATCTAGTGGTAGTTTTCATAATGGAACTGAGGCTCCAAAAATGAAACTCAAAACAGAAATAAAAGTAGCCAATGTTTTTCATGACACATGATGGACTGAGACTGGGATTGGTGATATGAATGAGCATAAAGTATCACAATATGTGCAAAAACTGTATTATTGTAATTTTTTTTTTTTTTTTGATATTCATCATGTACATGTTTTTATATTTGTTATAAAAAAGACTGAATTGCATAGCAAAATTATTGAAAATTAAACTAAATTTACAATGAAATCCTGGAAAAAAAAATCGTAGCACTAAAATGACTGGAAATTAATTAATAAAAAAAAAAGAAGAAAGAAAAAGAAAAAACTAAACTACAGCTAAAATAAAAGTAAAAATAAATTAATTAATTAATTATTAATATGTAAAAAATAAAAAAGTAATAAAAATGACAAAAGCACAAAATAAAATTGCTAAAAATTAAACTAAAATTAAAACAAAAAACCCTGAAAATATTAAAATAAAGGTTAAAAAAGGTAATAAAAAAATCCTAATAGTAGCACTAAAATGACTAACTGGAAATTAATTTAAAAAAAGAAACTAAGGCTAAAATAAAAGTAAAACAAAAATAAATTAATTAAATTAGTAATATTAAATTCAGTTAAATTAGTAATAAAAATGACAAATGCGCAAAAATAAAATTGCTAAAAATTAAACTAAAATTAAAATGAAAACCTGAAAATATTAAAATAAAGGCTAATAGTAATATTTAAAGACAAATGGACAAAAAAAGACTAAATTGCAAAGCAAAATTATTGAAAATTAAACAAAAATTGCAATGAAAAAAAAAATCTAATTGTAGCACTAGAATGACTAACTGCGAAAAAAAAAAAAAAAAAAAACTAAAGCTAAAATAAAAGTTTAAAACAAAAATGTAATTAGTAATATATAAAAGATGTAATAAAAATGACAAATTCACAAAATAAAATAGCTAAAAATGAACTAAAATTAAAATGAAAACCTGAAAATACAAAAATAAATGCTAATAGTAATATGTAAAAACAAAAACTGATAAAAAAAAGACTAAATTGCATAGCAAAATTATTGAAAATCTAAAAATAAAAGTTAATGCCAAATGCACAAAATAAAATTGCTAAAAAAATTAAACTAAATCTCAAATAAAACTTCAAAATATGAAAACATAAATGACAATAGTAATTTATAAAAACAAAAAATGAAAAAAAGACAAAATTGCATAGCTAAATTATTGAGAATTAAACCAAAATTACAATAAAAACTTGGGGAAAAAAATTCCTAATAGTAGCACTAAAATGACTAACTAAAAAATTAAATTAGTAATATTTTAAAAAAATAATAAAAATGACAAATGCACAAAATAAAATAGCTGAAAATTTAACTAAATGTAAAATAAAAACCTAAAAGAAACAAAAATAAATGCTAAAAACAAAACAAACCAATAAAAATGGCAGAAGTGCATAACAAAATTACTAAAACTTAAATTAATTTTTAAATTAAAATTGAAATTAAAATATAAAATATAAACCCAATTTAAAGCATTGATAAATATAATTATAGTATATAAATAATACTAAAATCTCACATTTTGCTCACTGTTATTTTCACCATTTAATCTCAAGCAGAGACCATACTATAGGTCAGCGTGTAACCTGGTTATTGTTTTGACCCGCAGGCGCTGCGTCTAATGCTCTGAGACAGCCGTACCTGTGGCTGACCATCATCCTGACAGTGGGAGTCTGTCTCCTTCCTGTCATCTGCATCCAGTTCCTCTATCAAACCATCTGGCCCTCTGTCGGAGACAAGGTGAGATCCTTAAATCACTCAATGACGAGAAATATTCTGGGTTAAATACAACATATGCAGAGAAGTTACATCCTCACGTTCTTCCTGCAGGTCCAGAAGAACAGAAAGAAATACGAGCTTGAAGATGAAGAAGAGGAGAGGAAGAAGAGGAAGCCAACGTTCCAGCGCGGCGGACGCTCCCGTCGCTCCGCCTACGCCTTCTCGCACTCGCGCGGCTACGCCGACCTCATCGCGTCAGGACGCAGCATTCGGCAGCGGCCGCGCGTTCGTCCCGAACTCAGAGAGAGCATACGAGAGGTTCCTCAGGCCGAAAACATCTGAAACCAATGCGCTGCCCTCAGACACTCACTACCTGCTTATGTGCCTTTACCCTGTCATATCTGAGCTGCCCGTCGCAACGGACCAATAGGAAGAGGCCAAGTGTCATTTAAAGGGGAGGGACTTATGAAAGAGCCAATGGGAAATGGGAATGAAGGGCTTTAAAGGGAAAGTACAAGTAAACACTCACCGAAGACCAGGACTGGTTTTAACGTTGTGCACTGCGTACAACAAATTGTTCGTCTCAGGTTTTTATTTCATGCTTTTTTATTTTCGAGTCACATTTTTTTGCACAAGTACAATTAAGGGTCCTGCCCTTCGAAAGAGAGTGTGTGAATGTGTTTTTCTAATCTCAGCGCCCATTTAAATCTTGCTTTATGCACTGCAAAGATTTTCTTACAGGGTTTTTGTCTTATTTTTCATTAAAAATATTAAACGTTTCTTAAATGAATACATATTTAGTTTAAGATAAAGCTATATATATACACAGAGAAAATGTTTTGAATTACATTATTTCTCACCTTCTTGATCACCTTTTTTCTTGCTTTAGGTTTAAAGCTCATAAAATGTCGTTTTGAGATTTGATTTCTGAAACCATAAATAAATAATGAAAAATGAAACTTAATTTTGCAATTTTGCTTCACAAGTAAATTCGCCTTGCTTGATCCTTAAACAAAGATTTATTTTTAAGTAATTAATAAATGATAATAATAATAATAATAATAAAAATAACACAGTTATATAATAATTAATTAATTACTAATTAATAATAAAAAATAATATTAATAATAAACAAAGCAAGCTTAAAACCAGAAAAAAAACAGCCACTAAAAAAATTCAAATTAATTTTAAAATAGTCTGTAAAATTGATATTACACTGTTTTGCTTTTCCCTTAAATTAATCTTGTTTGATCCTCAAATGACATAAATGTATTCAATTTTCAGATGTTTTAAACATTGTTTAAAAATCTAAAATGTTATATATTTTTGCTGAAAAACAAGACAAAATAGTTTTGAGATTTGATTCCTAAAAGCATAAATAATGAAAAATGAAACTTAATTTTAAAACATTCTATAAAATTGATATTTTGCAATTTTGCTTCACAAGTAAATTTGTCTTGCTTGATTCCTAAACAAAAAATATTTTAAATTATTAATAAATAATAATAATATAATATAATAAATAATTAAAATGAATAATAAATAAAGCAAGCTTAAATCCAGAAAAAATAAACTTAATTTTAAAATATCTGTAAAATTGATGTTAACCTTGTTTGATCTTCAAACTAAATAAATGTATTCAATTTATTCATATGCTTTAAACGTTTAAAAATCTAAAATGTTTATATATTTTTGCTGAAAAACAAGACCAAAACACTAATTCAAAAACTGATTTTTTTTTTGCAGTGTAGTGAAGGGTGTTGATTAGATTTTGTCCTCTTTGCTACATTTGAAGACGTTTATGTTTAAATGTGAACTCGGTAAGGAATTATCATCTTGATTTCTGAAAAGTTTGTTATCCCTTTTGCAAAAAAAAAGCAAAAGGGCCGAATCCCACAAACCTTATGATGAATTTTCCTCACAGTTGAATCTTTTTCAGGGTGTCGGTGTCTCGTTCTCGATGATGTTCCTTATGAACCGTGAAAGAATGAATGAATTTAGAGTGGTGAAAGCTCATGTTTACATAAATACTTCTGAGCTCGTCTGTTCCTCAAGACCTGCATTGTCAAAAACCGTTCTCGCTCAGTTTTTAACCGTACGTCCCGTAAACACCTGCCTAGAGGATCATAGATCATGTTTAACGCACTCGCTGTGGTGTCTTCTCTGATTTAATATTTCATTGTTGTTCTGTGACTTCATGTTAAATGGGTCGTCTTGCCATCAGCTGTTGACGGAAATCCCTGTCTGCGTAAGAATGAAGCCTTAATGACGATTTGTTTTCTTCTTTATCAGGAAAATGACTTTGCACTTTGGTACAGGGACTTGGGAGGTGGACGTATCTTTCTCATTTTTTTAACCCTAGTGACATGAAAACTGTTACAAGATTTTAAATAATCTACCTAATGTTCTGATAACATTTATGAGAAAACACTATATTTATTAGGCTGGTTGTTCAAAATGTGTACGCTGAATATACAGAAAATGTTTTATCCAGCCATCTACTTGTACACAGCTCTGTGGATTGTCTGTATGTAATGTACTGTAATATACTTGCACAAATGTCTATAAATAAAGAATAAGATGTAGAACGTTTGGCTTTGTGTCATTGTTTATGATTTAAAAAAATGTAATTATTTTATTATGTTTTTGAAAAAAATCTCGCTCACCGAGGCTGCATTTATTTAATAATAAATAAATAATAAAATAAATAATATTGTGAAATATTATTACAATTTACAAATAAAATGAATAAATATCTAAAATAATATTGTGAAATATTATTACTTACAATAGTTTTTCTTTAAAAATAAGAATAACATTTTCTCTATATAATTAACATTTTTATTTTAGGAATGTTTTTGAAAATAAAAATATCTTTTGTTCACCGAGGCTGCCTTTATTGAATCAAAAAATACAGTAAAAACACTAATATTGTGAAATATTATTACAATTTAAAAAAAAAAAAAATTAAATAAATTTTCTATGTAAATATATTCTAACTATAATGTTTTCGCTATATAATTAACATTTTTACTTTATGAATATTTTTGTATTTTATTATGTTCTTGACAAGAATCTTTTGTTCACGGAGGCTGCATTTATTTAATCAAAAATAAATAAATAAATAAATATTGTGAAATATTATTACAATTTAAAAAAAAAATTAAACAAATTTTCTATGTAAATATATTCTAACTATAATGTTTTCGCTATGTAATTAACATTTTTACTTTATGAATATTTTTGTATTTTATTATGTTTTTGACAAGAATCTCTTGCTCACGGAGGCTGCATTTATTTAATAAAAAATAAATAAATAAATAAATAAATAAATATTGTGAAATATTACAATTTAAAAAAATTTCTTTAAAAATAAGAATAACATTTTCTCATCAATCAATCAATCAATAAAAAATATTGTGAATTATTATTACAATTTAAAATATTTTTTTCTTTAAAAATTAGAATAACATTTTCTCTATATAATTAACATTTTTATTTTATGAATGTTTTTGTATTACACTGATTCTGAAAATAAAAATCTCTTTTTTTCACAGAGGCTGCATTTATTTATTAAAAAAAAACACTAATATTTTGAAATATTACAATAAAAATATTTTAGATTTTTGAACAAATGTTTTTTCTTTAAAATATTTTTTTTATGTTAATAAAAAAATATCTTTTGCTCACCAAGGCTTTTTTTAAGTTTTCAAACTAAATAGATTTTATATAGAACATTTGACTTTGCGTCATTGTTTATAGTAAAAAAAAAACATATAATATTAATTTTTCACATTTATTATTACTGCATATAAAACTATAAATCGTAGAATAGTAGCATAACAGTTTCTCTGTGTAGTTAAGATTTTTGCGTTATATTTATTAAAAAAATCCATTGCTCATCAAGGCTGTATTGCTTAATTTTTGCATCATATTTTTGATTTTATTAAAAAACAGTAATATTGTGAAATATTATTACAATTTAAAATAACTATTTTCTGTTTGAATATATTTTAAAATATATTAAAATGACTCAGCGTCCCATGATCCTTCAGAAATCATTTTAATATGTTGTTTTGCTACCCAAGAAACATTTCTGATTGTTATCAATGTTGAAAACAGTTGTGCTTTTTCACATTTTTTGGGAATTGTGTTTTTTTTCTTTGTTGAATATAAAGTTAATAAGATTCATTTGAAATAGAATTTTTAATAAATGTCTTTACTGTCACTTTTGGTTATTTTAATGCCTCACTGCTGAATAAAATGATTGACTTATTAAAAGAAAAACAAAACTTTTGAAAACTTTGTATTTAATGTTACAAAAAAGTATATATTACGAATGTGAATAACAAACTCAGTTTGTAACATATCTGAATCATTAACAAAAGTCTTCATTCGTTCTGCGAATTTATAATCTATTTAATATTAACAAGATCGTGTGAACCTGTCAACTCCGTTTAGAATTCTAATTAATATTCATGAGCCAGAATCTCCGCCTCGATCCTGATTGGAGCGTTATTCTGCGCATGCTCCACGAGGTGAGATGTCATGAGCGTCAGTGGCGACGTGGAGACGCAGCGCTAATAGAGTCAACACAGGCTCAACTTACGCTGCAAAACACGCTTTACTGGATATTTACCATTACTAATTAAAACTCATTTACTTTTATTCGTCTGAGAATACATAGGCGCCTTTCTAGCGGTTTTTCTGAGGCGCTGTCAAATCTGACATTTATCAGGTGAGTTATGCTCTCCGTTAGCCTGCTAGCATGGAAGCTAACGGGTTTACAGTGGGTTTCTCCGTTCACTCGAGTCTGCAGGCTAATTTTTGCTAGGTGTATAGCTACCTGGATACTTATTAACTTCTACACAGGCAGTTGCATACCGAGAAATCGTTGTATAAAATAAATATTTAACTACATGCTAGATATTTTGTTTGCGGTGGGTCTAAAAGCTGTGAGGAGAGTTGTTTGACAGCTTTTCGGAAGGCAGTTAGCTGAGGAAAGCCCAATCTGTCAAAGTAAATAAATTCCGATGTGCATATTATTAATCAGTCTTTTCTAACTGTGTGAAATCGTAATTGGCGTCCGTATATATTAGACGTATTTTATCTATACAGTGGAGTGTTTGTGTTTATTGTATTATAGTGTGTAAACACTATTATCCAAACTTTGCAGGATCATTTTTAACACACAGAGTCCTGCAGGTGTTGGACTAGTTTCCTTGTTTTGTGTAGGCCATTCATTAGGTGTCTACCTGTAGTCTTTTGTCACCTGTAATGTTGATAGCAGTGCTGGATTGCATTGAATTAATTATTGATTTCAGTCTTTGTGTTTACACTAGCATTTAATGAATGGCAAGATTTTTGGCACCTTTGCAACCTGATTGTTTGTGCATCTTTGAGTAAATCTCACAAAATCTGTCAAGAACTTAAACAATTTTTAATGACCTATAGGTCATGTTTCATTGTTTAATGTGTTAAAAATGTACTCTTGTTACTGTAATATGAATAAACATACATGTAAACGTGTATGTTTTATATGGGCCATATTTTATTCTAAAACAGAAAGAATGTAATGTGTAGAAATTATATACTATTTTAAAAATAGGTAAGTATTGTACTTCATCATGCTGCAGTGTTTATTATTCTGCTTTTATATTAATTTTAATAACAAATAAAAGCCCTCAAAATACAGTAATTGGAATCAGTTTTCAGAATAGAAGTAACTCAGATCTGGATGGATTACAATAAAAGAATTGAAGTGAAAATGTGCTTAGTTGTCAAGGAAAATTATGTCACATACATTTTCTTTATGTAAAATATAATTTTTAAATTCTAATCTTTCAGATTAGCCAGATACATATGTTTGTTTAGTTTTTTTCTAAATGTAAATGTTTGTAAAATTGTTATGGAATGGATGTGCATCAGTGGCTTTCTTCAGGTGTTTGAGACACAGAACTGCTTTCACCTGAAGTTGTGAATGAACTTCCTTGTAAGTCAAGAGAGTTTGCATTATAATCTGTGATCTCAAACTTAATATGAACCAGGATGTTTAACCAAACCTGCTTTATGGCAGCTTCACACTTAACATTAGGAAATAAGAAACCATGGCACGTCAACAATGTGTGTGTAAAGGGTGTGTGCTTAACAAAGAGGTGTGTGTGTGTGTGTGTGTGTGTGGTGCTCTATGTCCACCCATCAAACCTGTTTAATGTGTGTTGACTCTTGCTAAAGCATATAGTTTAATGTTTAGAGTAATGATTAGGTGTAAATTTAAATTACAATTTTATTTCAGATAACTGAAAAACAGGCCTCACTGCTCAAATCTAGTGAAAACGTATTTCTCCTGTGTTCCTCCAGGTTTTGTTCGGCTGGAGATGAGGCTCTGAGGAAGTCTCTGGTGGCTTCTGGGGGCGATGGGTGCAAACACCAGTCAGGTGAGCGACCTGTCAGAGAGCCAGAGCATCCGCACTCTGATTGGTCCAGACGCCATATCAGAAAATGAGCCTTTCTGGAACCAGCTGATCTCATTCACCTTCACCAGCCCCACCTGCAGGTGAGACGCTCATCTGACCACCATCACTGATGTCCCATACACTCATTCATTCAGATGCAAACTTGTCACCTTGCAGTGAAAATGTGTTGTTTTGCCTTTGAAATAGATCATTTGTGTGAAGATCTGATGAGTTGTTTAAATGTGAGGGCAGAGGGAAATATGACAAGCGTTTTCAGCGTCATATTGACTTGACTGATTTGCAGTAAACACTGCTCCACATAAGTGAACAAGTGCTGAGTTTGGATCTTGCATTTGAAAATGCAATGTGCCAAAATCTTCCCAAATCAAATTTGTAATTTATTAATTAAAAAGTCTGTAATTTTCTGGAAAATAAAAGCTCTTTGGGTTCATTTTTTGATTTGTTTAATTAAAAAAAAAAAAGAAAAAGAGATTCTATGTATTATTATTATTATTATTATTAAAATAAATGTACAGTACAATAGTATAATTGCTCTAGTAATATATTTCCTTATTGATTTGATTTTTAAAATTGAATAAAATAAAAATATATGTATCATTAAATTTACAGTACAATATATCATTGCTATAGTAATATTTTTCTTGATTTAATTTTTAAAAATGTAATAAAATAAATATATATATATTATTATTAAAATAAATTTACAGTACAATAGTATCATTGCTATAGTAATATATTTCCTTATGGATTTGTGTAATGTTTAAAGTTCAATAAAGTATTTTTTATTTATTTATTATTATTATTATTATTTAAATAAATTTACTGTGCAATAGTGTCATTGCTATAGTGATATATTTCCTTAGATTCATTTTAATTTTTAAAATTTAATAAAATAAAAATGTATGTATTATAATTAAAATAAATTTACAGTACAGTAGTATCATTGCTAATAGAATATATATTCTTTATTGATTTAATTTTTAAAATGTAATAAAATAACATTATTATTATTATTATTATTATTATATTTGTATTTTATATTGTATTTTTATATTATATTATTCGAATGGTAAAATTGACTAAATCCACATTTTAAAACTGATATTTAAATTTACATGCACCTTTGTCCCTTTTTTCCCTTCTCAGATATTGTGTACTTTTGTAGCTTTTTACATTTTCCCTGATATCCTCTCATAAACAGTCATAATTTAGTTTTATCACCAGTTTCACCCGCTCTCTTACAGTTAAACACTTTATGCAAATGATCTGTGCTGTGATTGGCTAACCTTTTTGCATATGAAATGAGTACCCTCCTGATGTTGCTGATTACTGCATAGATGTAGCTCAGGTTCAAATTCTATTCTCTCAGTGTGGAGGTTACATGAGGAACACCAGAGGGAGACAGAGTATCTCACATCACAAACACTATTTCAGCATCTGTTTCTTTTGAAATGTTGAGTTCATGTTCATTATGAATAGTGTTGTTCTGGATTATTCAGTGTTTGCTTGAATATTATTGAAGGCACTTTGGTGTTTCATGTCGCTTCACAAAAATGCCATGTTTTTGTTGTTGACAACTATTAGATGTGTAATGTTGTTGAAAATAGTTTCATACATTTAACAGCATAAAAACTAGGTCTCTGTGTTAAAATGGTGATTAGAAATGGTTTATTTATAATTTATTTATTGAATATTGCTTTCCTGTATCATTTTGCTGTTGCCACTGTTTTATTAAAGCAGTAAGTTTGGCTGTTTTTCACATTGATTTGACTGACACTTTTTTTCCCAATTTCTCCCATCTGACGATTAACTGTCTGTCTCTGTTTCTGCAGCGCTGATGCTAAACTCCTGGAGGAGGCTGTCGTCCCGCTGGCCAAGACTCTGAGTATGTGTGTTTGTGTAATTTACTGCCGTTTCATTACAGCCGTCTATACAAAGACACAAGCGCTGGTTTCAAACCCACTGTCTTGTGAAATAAAGGTCTGTAATTTCAGGCCCTGTGTGCGCAAGAAGCCACATGATTCAAATGATTACCGATCCCAAGCCGACTCTGCTTTTATGATGTGCTGTTTGTAATTTATTGAGTTTGACTTGTTCTGTTGGTCTGGTTAAGTAGCTCTTATCATGAACATCCTAAAGATGGGAAGCGATGTTTTGTGTTTTTGATCATCTGTCTGTGTCCTTTATAGTTCAGAATAACCCCAGGTCTGGGAACTTCGGGGCATTGGTGAGAGTTTTTCTCAGCAGAACCAAAGAATTGAAGATTTCCACAGAATGCCAAGAGTAAGTGAGATGCATCTTCAATGTGTACATGTAAGAGTTGTATGTATTTTTAAATCTTCACAAATGCTGCATAATATGAAGACGGTATCTAAAATCTCTTGCATGAAAACTGAAGTACTCAACACTGGTTCTCGTTCATAATAATAATAATAATAATTACATGTTTCTGATGGACCCTTTTCCCAATGAATGATACATTTCCACAGTTATTAGTATAGTTTATAACTCTATATTTTGTGTTTTATTATGTTGGCATTAGATTACAAGAAACTAGTTAACACTGTTGACATCTTTTACTCTTCTGACCACCTTAATCAGTCTATTAAGATTATCTGTTTACCTCTTTGGGAAAGTCATGTAAATGCTATCTTGGCTTTTTTCATTTGCCGGGAACGTAAAAATGATATTTGTTGTAGTTTCCATTCACTATTGTAGAAATTCAGAAGACAACTTCTGCTTCTGAGAAGCCCAGAAATATAAAACAGTTTCATAAGATTATATTTAAAAGTTTGGCTTATTTTATTTTTATTTATTTGCACATTCCATGTTTATGCATCAACCAGGAGTTATTTTTATTTTATTTTATTTTATTTTATTTTATTTTATTTTATTTTATTTTATTTTATTTTATTTTATTTTATTTGTAAAAGTTTGACATTTTCCATTTTTATTTGTTTGCACATTTCATGTTTATGCATCAACCAGGAGTTTTTTTTAATTTTATTTTATTAAAAGAAGAAGATGACTTCTGCTTCTGAGAACCCCAGAAAAAATAAAACAGTTTCATAATATTAGATTTAGAGTTTGGCTTATTCAATTTTTATTTATTTGTGTATTCCATGTTCATGCATCAACCAGGTGTTATTTTTATTTTATTTTATTTTATTTTATTTTATTTTATTTTATTTTAACTTTTCTGTATGAATTGTTCTAAATTTTATCCTAAATTTAGCAGTTAATTATTGAGTTCTGCATGAAGATGTTTTTGCAAAGTTTTCACAAATATGCACACAATACTTATTTTGTAGTAATCAGTACTAATTAGCGTTATTTTAGTATCACTGAGAAACTAGTAATATAATAACTATTATATTTTCTGTTTTCATTTTAAATGTAAATGTTTTAAATGTTTTAAATGTAGTTTTTTGTAATTATTTTGTTTTTGTCTTTTTTTCTTATTAGTTTATATAGTTTTTATAATTTTTAATATTTAGTTATTTTAGCACATCAAGTAAACAAATGCTGCTTAGGTAAATAGTGAAAATAAATTAGGTATGTTTTTTTTTCATGTTTTATTTTATTTCAGTTAACAATTATTTTATATTTTATTTGTATACAACGTGTTGCATCTTTATGTAAAAAGTGAATCTGTTCATTTATGTAAACATAATAGGTTTTGTGTGTGAAAGTGGCGATTGAGATTTGTTTGTGGTTCTCAGATGCTCAGAATATCTGTGAGATTTTGAGAAATGCATTCTTTTTAAGTATCTTTTCCCACATAGGCTTTCCGTGACATTCACTAGTCTCTCAGGACTATACATTAGGATGTTTTCTGATATGATTTTCCCATGGGAATAGCAGCGGTGCAGCCCATGGCGTCACACATACACACCGCCAGAGCTGATTTTTGTTCTCAAAGTGTTGCTGCAGCATAAATCCAGAGCAGGGAGTGACCCACCGCTCCTACAGCGCACGCATGTGAACCGCCAGACTCTGAGAATATTTACGATCTGCTTCGATCTCAACTATGCAGAAGTCAAACCCTCAGAGTCACACTTCTGATCCAGGCTCAGCTGATGTACTCAAAAAAATAAAAATATTAAGGCCTAAAATTAAGATTTATGAATTTGAATTAAATATAAAATTTCCGTCCATTTGAATTGCGTAGCTTAAACAAACAAACCACTAAACTTGTAATGCATAGTTGTCATGTATACATAAATGAAACAGCTCTATCAATATTTTACATAAACCCTAAATTTCTTTTTTGAATGCTCATAGCTGCAGATGTAAGCTGTTCCTCCCTCTTAATCAATTTGTGAACTTGTAATGATATAGTAACTCTTACAGCAGCCTGACAGCCTGTTTGTGTGTTGGTTTAGGAAAGGATGATCCAAAACCACTGACAGGGTGAAGCAGTGTGTGTGTGTGTGTTTTGAACGTAAACCACAGGGTGAAGTCCTGGTGTGTGTGTGTGTGTGTGTGTAAGATGTTGAGCCACAGTTCACAGGCTGCTGTAGGTCAATAATTATCTCTAACTCTCTCTCTTTCTCTTTCTATAGTCAGTTGTTCATCTGGCAGGCCCATAATGCTTTGTTCCTGGTGCGCTGTTTGCTGAAGGTCTTCATCAGGGAGATGAATGAAGAAGAGCTGCGCTTACAGTTCTCCTACCAAGAGAGGGCGCCGGGAACCTACGGTATTACACACCCTCCTCTTAGTCAAGTCAAGTCTAGCTTTGTTGTGTGTGAATATATAGTGGAACTAAATGTCGTGTCTTGCAGGACCACGGGGCTAGTTAAACATAAATAAAAACATACAACAATAGAAGTATAAGAAAACCTATTATAGACCTATACCACAGTTAAAGGAGAACTACACTTTCAGAACAACAATTCACAAATAATGTACTCACCCCTAAGATGTTCATGTCTTTCTGTCTTCAGTCGTAAAGAAATGATGGTTTTTGAGGAAAACATTTCAGGATTTTTATGGAGTGCCCCGATTTTGAACTTCCAAAATGTAGTTTAAATGCAGCTTCAAAGGGCTCTAAACAATCCCAGCCGAGGAAGAAGGGTCTTATCTAGTGAAACGATCTGTCTTTTTTTTTTTTTTCTGAAAAAAAAAAAATTGTATACTTTTTAAGCACAAAAGCTTGTGTAGCACAGGCTCTGGGATGTGCGTTCACAACACTACGTACTATTGAATCACGTCGAAAGGTCACGTGGAACGTGGGCGGATCTACAGACCCAGTGTTTACAAAGTGAATCCGCAAAGACTAAGAAAGTGCAAGCAAGTCAAACGCTGTTTACAAACTAAAAGGTACAACGATGTTGGACGATTCTGAAGTTGTAGGAGAAAATAAGATGGAGTTTTTCGACATTTTTGATGATGACTTTTTGAGCCGGAGTGCACAGATGATGAACTTAGACGTGATTTGTAGTAGTGATGGGAAGTTTGGACCTTTGAGTCTCGTTCAGCAAAATGAACAAATCTTTTTTTGAGTCATTTCGTTCATTTAGCAAAATCACCGTAACGTGACAGCCCCATAAGATGAGCAAACAACTCAAAAAACCTGAAGACTCGAAACAGATGAACTAATTCAAGTACAGAACCTAATAGGTTGTTGCGCACGCGCGACTGAACGAATCACCTCCCGAGACGACTCGTTGTTCCCGAGTCACATTAAAGGAACGAATCGTTCAAGAATGGCGCATCACTAATTCGTAGCATCGTGAACGTGCATCCCACAGCCTGTGCTACACGAGCTTTTGTGCTTAAAAAGTATACAAATTTTATTTTTTAAAAAAAATGACTGATCGTTTCGCTAGATAAGACCCTTCTTCCTCGGCTGGGATCGTTTAGAGCCCTTTAAAGCTGCATTTAAACTACATTTCGGAAGTTCAAAATCGGGCACAATTGAAGTCCATTATATGAAGAAAAATCCTGAAATGTTTTCCTCAAAAACCATCATTTCTTTGCGACTGAAGACAGAAAGACATGAACATCTTGGACGACAAGGGGGTGAGTACATTATTAATAAATTGTTGTTCTGGAAGTGGACTTATCCTTTAACAGTTGACCATCTGACTATACATATACTGTAAATACTCAATTTTCAAATTTTATTTATTTGTGTATTCCATGTCTATGCATCAACCAGAAATTATTTTTATTTTATTTAATTAAATTAAATTTAATTTGATTTTAATTTTTCTGTATGAATTGTTCTAAATTTTATCCTAAATTTAGCAGTTAATTATTGAGTTCTGCATGAAGATGCTTTTGCAAAGTTTTCACAAATATGCACACAATACTTAATTTGTAGTAATCAGTACTAATAGTGTTATTTCATATCACTGAGAAACTAGTAATATAATAACTATTATATTTTCTGTTTTCATTTTAAATGTAAATGTTTTAAATGTTTTTTTTTAATTATTTGTTTTTGTCTTTTCTTATTAGTTTATATAGTTTTTATTAATTTTTAATATTTAGTTATTTTAGCACATCAAGTTAACAAACGCTGCTTAGGTAAATAATGAAAATAAATTAGGTATTTTTTTTTTTTTTTTTTTTTTTTGCATGTTTTATTTTATTTCAGTTAATTATTTTATTTATATACAACGTGTTGCATCTTTACGTAAAAAGTGAATCTGTCCATTTATGTAAACATAATAGATTTTGTGTGTGAAAGTGGCGATTGAGATTTGTTTGTGGTTCTCAGATGCTCAGAATATCTGTGAGATTTTGAGAAATACATTCTTTTTAAGTGTCTTTTCCCACATAGGCTTTCCGTGACATTCACTAGTCTCTCAGGACTATACATTAGGATTTTTATTTGCTTTTTTTTTTTTTTATTTTTTTTTTTTACAATTTTTAATAATTTTTGGTGCTTTAGGTTTATTTTATATTTATTTGTTTTATTTTTAGTTCAGTTGTATTTTTTTTTTTTATATTTCAACTTATTTTAGTTAGTTTCCAATGCAACAGTTCTTAATTCATTTTTATCAAAATAGAATATTTCTATTTTGTTTTATTTCAGCTTTATTTCAATGAACAATAATGTTTTCTAATGATTTTAGTTATAGTTTTAGTTAATGATGATAACCCAGATGCACATTTCTCATATGTAACTTAACAAATGATGTGGTTCATGCTAGTTTGAGACGGTCCTGGATTATTTCCTGATCTTGTTTCTCCTCCTCAAATTTCCCTCAAATTAATCCACAAGTAATCCACACCACTCCAGTCCATCAATTAACATCTCGAGGAGCCAAAAGCTACATAGTTGTAAGAAACAAATCCATCATTAAGACATTTTAACTTCAAACCGTTGTTTCTTCAATGATAAAGTCTTGACTGAATCAGGAGAGAAATCTGCACAGATCAAACACAGTTTACGTGTGAGAACAGTCCAAAACGGCTCTGAACAAATATGTGGGTGGGTTTTGATGTGAGAGACAACAGGAGATGAACTTTTTCACTGGAGGAAGTGTTATTATGGTTAATGGACTTGTATTTTATCCAGAAGTGAGGGTTAGAAGTTACACTTTTCTCATGTTTAACTTACACAAATGAAGATAAGTTAGTGTTTTGAGAGTTTTCAGAGTGAGACATGTGGTTTATGGTAGTTTGAGTTTCATGATAGTTTCTTCGCTCCCAAATTTCCTGTCCTTTCTCCAGTGTACTTTTCAATAATGCCAAATAGCAAAAAAATAAGAGCTTTTTGGTCCTTCTCAGGTATTTGATTTGTCACAATCCTCAATGCTGCCACATCTGAGCATAAATGTCATCTCTGACCAATCAGAATGAGCATCATCATACCTAAAGAAACATCTTACAGTCTCTGTTTACTTCATTAATATCACAGCACTATCTCTGTCCTGACCATGATGTGTGTGTTTGTTTACAGACTCCATCTGTGAGGATCTTCTGGAGGAGCTGGTCTGTAATTTGGTGCATCTCATCGTCGAAGTGCCACTTCTGTGAGTACCAGAGAAGAACTCTGTGTTTGCGTGTTTGTTTTGTTCTGCATTTCTCTGTCTTGCAAACACTAAGTGATAAAGTATGTCTCAGCGTGAGAGGGAGGTGTGCGTGTGTTATTGTCGTGATATGTGACGGGTCTCTCACGTACAGCCTGTGAAGGTCAACTCTGACTCAAACAATGAGGTGTCACTGTCATTATTTACACACACAAATATATTTTCAAACATTCGTCCATGAAGTTCCAAGAAGTTAAATGTAGGGCTTTGGACAATACTTTTAACTTGACACAGCTTCTTTAAAAGAATAGTTCACCCAAAAATGAAAATGTGCTGAAAATGTCCTCACCCTTAGTTCATCTGAGATGTAGATGAGTTTGTTTCTTCATCAGATTTGGAGAAATCTAACATTCCATCACTTGCTCGCCACTGGATCCTTTGCAGTGAATGGGTGCCGTCAGAATGAGAGGTCAAACAGCTGATAAAAACATCACAATAATCCACACCACTCCAATCCATCAGTTAACATCTTGAGAAGCCAAAAGATACTTGTTTGTTAAACACAAATCTATCATTAAGTTGTTTGTCAGGGCTCTACGTTTACTTTTCTCTTTTAGGAGCGCTTGTGCTCCTAACTTAAAAAATTTAGGAGCACAGTCAAAATTTCAGGAACACCTTCTAATCAATAATCAAAATATTAGCCTTCCCGTTACGAGGAGATATTTAACTCCGTAAAGTGATTTACAGGGGAATTTTGTTTTTGCCTTTGTAATGGCATTTTTCTAACTTTATATTAAAAGGTTGTCATCTTTTATGTAAAATTCTTTTGTTAAAAATTATATTTTTTAAGCTTTTTAAAATTTCTAATTAAAACAGCAGAATAAGAATAAGTTACCAACCAAATGAAATCAGTATTAACAAAATTATTTGTACTATGGATTTGTGGCATTTTCATGTTTATTGAGGCTCAGAGGTGGCATGAGTGCAATCAAATTCATAAATTCATGTTGAGATTAATGTTTTAAACATAAAATTTTAAATACAAAAATATTTAACAATTTAAATAACTGAAAAGATACTTTAAAAATCAAACTAAAACTGCCAGTAGGTGGCAGCAAGTCACTGATTTAATTACTGAATCATTCATTTGATTCGTTCGAACGGCTGATTCATTCAGGAATAAAGCAAGTGACTCTGAATGGGAAATTGAATCATTGACTCTCTAGATTTATTTAAAAATGCACATTCATTCATAAACGAAGCACAGCTGTGTTTGAATGGAGATGCACAGCGCCTCGGTTGTGACTTGTTTCAGACTATTTTTGATGACGAAATAGAGCAAAATCAGGCAAAAGTGTTATAGTCAGACAAAGTCACTTAATATTAACTTCTTGTTTGTATAACTGTTATATCAAATCAATATCTCATTAACAAACTCACTTAAAAATAATTAAAATCTGTCACTCATCTTAGTTAATCGTGATCTCAGAAACTTCTATTATAATCAACAAAGCTCTCTACACTGCAATCAATAAGTCTATCTTTTATTTACACTCTCTTCACACTTTGGTTATGAAAGGATTTGTGTGATATGTCTGTGATACATTACCCAACGTTGCAAAAACACATAGAAACCTTTAAAGCTCCCCTCTGCGCAAACACAAATATGCTGGTCAGAAGCGATGTTAGAAGTCAAAAATGTCTTAATGATGGATTTGTTTCTTACAAACATGTAGCTTTTGGCATCTCAAGATGTTAACTGATGGACTGGAGTGGTGTGGATTACTTGTGGAATATTGTGATGTTTTCATCAGCTGTTTGGACTCTCATTCTGACGGCACCCATTCACTGCAGAGGATCACCATTGGTGATAAAGTGATAAAATAATACATTTTTCCAAATCTGATGAAGAAACAAACACATCTACATTTTGGATGACCTGAGGGTCAGTACATTTTTAGCAACTTTTCATTTTTGGATGAACTGTTCCTTTAAAATGATATTTTGCTCATTGTGCAAAACATAAACATGCAATTTTTCCACGCTCCCTTTTCGTTTTTTGAAAGTCGCATCCGTTTCTCCACTCTCCCTGGGCGCCCGTGTGCCTCATCAGACCTCTGCGTGACCCGCTGTCATTTACACACCTGAGTGGAGGACACCTTCATGCATGAAGCCATGATTTATTGAGTGACGCCCCTTCACACACAGATAAACACAGCGGCACAGGAGTTCTGCATTATTCAGCTCTCCTTCTGCGTAGTTCTAGTGTTTTTATGTATTTAAAGGACAGATTGATTTATCTTCTCATGAATGTCGATCTGTTTGTCGTGTTCTAGAGTGTCCTTGTGTTCCACCCAGTCTATAATGAAAACCATATTAAAGACAGATGAGTTACGCTGCACTGATGATGTGGTGTATGTGAGTGTGTGTGTATCACTGTTTAGCCCTTAAATTGCCCCTGTTTACCTTATTAATACACGTTTGTGATCTTATTAAACGTGATTCATAAGTACACATTATTCTAAAGAAGAAAATTATCTTAAAAATAACCAAATTAAGTAATAAAAAGGGATTGTCACCTGTGTCAGACATTATTTGTAGACAGTCTTGACAAACGAAGCGACATAATTAAAAACGATATCTTGCGGATTTGGTGAATGATAATGTGTTTGGTTTGTTTGGATCATATTTAGCAATTTTTCATTTCTTGTCATTTCATATTTATTCATAATTTATATTTATATTCTTTTATTATATTTGTATATTATATTATTTATACAGTTAATATTATTTATAGTTACATTTGTAAAAAAATATTTTAATGATCATAAAGTGATTTATTTTTATGCATTGTATAATGCATTATTTTTTTTATTTAATTTATTTTTTTTATTATATTTTATTTTATAGTTTATATTTATTTTATTTTATATTATATTATTTATAATTACATTTATGTAAAATTGATTTATTTTGATCATAAAATCATATAATGCATTGTAGAATGCATTATTTTATTTTTTTATTAATTTTATTTTTTATTTATTTTCTTTTATTTTATTTCATAATTTATTTGTATTATTTTTATATTATATTATATTATTTATACAGTTATATTATTTATAATTACATTTATGTAAAAGTTATTTATTTTGATCATAAAATTATTTGTTTTTATCCATTACATAATGCATTATTTTATTTTTTATTTTATTTTATTTTATTTCATAATTTATTTATATTTATATTATTTTTTGATATTATTTAAACCGTTATATTATTTATAATTACATTTATGTAAAAGTTATTTTTTTATCATAAAATAATTTTTTTATGCATTGTATAATGCATTTAATTTATTTTCTTTTTTTCATATGCATAAGTTATTTATATATATTATTTTTACATTATATTATTTATACAGTTATATTATTTATAATTACATTCATCTAAAATGTATTTATTTTGATTATCATAAAATGATTTGTTTTTATGCATTGTATAATGCTATATTTTTATTTTATTTTATTTTATTTATTTATTTTTTATTTGGTGCATATTTTATTTTTATTTATTTATTTTTTTAATTTTGGGGCGAAATGTGACCTGGGTATGTTTTCATGAGATTCACACAAATCTAATTATTTATTTGCAACTGTTACAGTATTGTTGTTTCCAAAGCAACATGTTGCCTTCAAAAATAATAGATTACATAATGAAAAAAGAGATTATCATCTGTGTTAGCCAACATTTGCATGCAGACAATCTTACCCAACAAAGAGACTGATTTTGCAAATCAGAAAGTGTTGAAAACGAGCGAAGAAAGTGACGACCGTCACGTAAACATGATTGCAAGTTTTAAGCGGGTCTAAACTAAAGCGAGTTATTTTTGCGGGCTCACATGTGAAAGTGGGTTGCGTCGTAGTTGCATTGTAACAGAGCTTAGTCTGCTGTTGTTGTCCCGTGTCTGTTTTTGTTGCCGTTTGTCTCGTTTCCTTGCTACGTGCTGACTGAGAGAAGTCAGGCACGGGTCACATTCAGAGCTCCGGCTCGCTGGTTCCTACGTGTTTTTGAGCGATTCTGTAGCCGGAGACAGGATTCTTATCACGCTGTTGTGAAGGATATTGTGAAATGTAGCTCAAATTACCTCACCGATCAAAACAAGAAATAAAATAGCTGCACGGTTACAGTACAGTAGAGCATTTATACTGTGCGTGATGTTGTTTCTAATCAACCAGAAACTATTTACGTGTCGTTTCGAGCCCATTTCTTCTGGAAAACACAAAAGATAATGCTTAGCTGCATGCAATGAAAGTATACATACAATGGAAGGAAATAAATGCATCATAAAGGAAGTCCATACGACCTCAAATGAAGGAACTGGTGGAAATTTAAAGCTCACAGTTTTGTATTCCATCGCTTTTTTTTTTTTTTTTACATTTAATAAAAGGCTAATTTTAATTCCGTGCATACAGATTTCTGCAGAACTGGAAGACCCATCATTCACATCCCTCGTCCCTAGTGTGTTTATTACTTTTTTTTTTATAGTAAAGTCATCTCAGTTCAGCACGTTTGACCTTGGTTTCTCTTGAAGAGTTCTCATTTTCGATATAAAAAAAACGCCCATCTGGGCTGAATCAAGTCCAACTCAAAATGATCTGAAATCTGTTTTTATAGTGTACTTTTTTTTTTTTTTTCATTTGCATGTTTAACTTGTTTTGTAATGGTAAGTTGTATTTTACTAATTCAAAGCATTAAAGTAATACTGGAAAACTAGTATTAGTTATGATTTAGTGTGTTGTTAGGCTCAGTTTGTGGAGTTTGGAGGGTCTCAGTTGCAAAATCTGAATCCTGTCGGAAACTCTGCGTGTGTTTGTGTGAATGTGCAGTCGTGTGTGTGTCTAAAAGTGAAAGGGAATCATGCCAAGTGACATCAGAGCTCTGGGAAGTGGAAGTGAAGTGAGAAATCTGAAGGAAGGAAATTAGGGACAATAGAAAGAAAGAGAGATTGTTCTATTGATGTTGTATAAGTGTGTGTGTATGTGTGTTCGGAGAATGAGAGGGGGCAACGAGTTCGCTTTAGGAGTTCATTATACTGTGGATGTGATAAAAGAAAATGTGATCTGTTAGTCTAGGTCATATTTCTCAGTTTTTCATTTCACTGTGAAAATGATGCCACAATGTGTAACATTTTAATGGTCATATTAATGGTCACATGAATGTTTATATTTTAATGCAGAATAAAAATGTATTTATTTAATTTTTTCTTTATATTTATATTTTTTGTTTTATTTAGTTTTTGCCTTTTTGTTGTGTTTTGTTTAAATCTTTTTAGTTTTTTGTCTTATTTATCTTTTCTGATTTTTGATTTTACCTTTTTTTTTTTTTTTTTTTTTAGTCTTTTTTTTTTTTTTGTCTTATTTTGTTTTGTTTTTTTTGTTTGGCTTTTTTTAGGTTTGTGTTTTGATGTATTTTATTTTTGGATTTATTTATTTATTTTGTCTTATTTTTTGGGGGATAGGGGGCTTTTTGGATTTTTGTTTTTACTGTTTTTATATATATATATATATATATATATATATATATATATATATATATATATATATATATATATATATATATATATATATATATATATATATATATACATTTTTTTTTTTTTTTTGTTGGGTTTGTGTTTTGATTTTCATTTTATTTGTTTATATATTTAGTGTATTTTTAGCTTTTTTGGCTTTTTATTTTTTGTTTTGTTTTTCTGCTGTTTTGTTTTTGGTTTTAGGCTTTTTTTTTGTTTGGTTTAAAATGTTTTTTGTCTTATTTTAATTTTTTGGCTTTTTTTGGTTTGTGTTTTATTTTATTTTTGGATTTATTTATTTTGTCTTATTTGGGGGCTTTTTTTGGATTTTTGTTTTTGCTTTAGTTTTTCTGCTTTGTTTTTGTTTGGTTTTGTTTTTGTTTTTGTTATGGCTTTTTTTCTCCTTTTTTCTTTTTTTTCTTTTTTGTCTTATTTTGTTTTTGGCTTTGTTTTGGTTTGTGTTTTGATTTATTTATTTTTGGTTTTATTTATTTATTTAGTCTTTTTTTTTTTACTTTTTTAATTCTGTTTTGTTTTTCTGCTTTGCTTTGGTTTTTGGCTTTGTTTTTTAATTTTTGTTTTATTTTAATCTTTTTTTTTCTATTTAGATTATTGGCTGTTTTGGCTTTTTGTTTTTACTTTTTTGTTAGTTTTGTTTTTTGTTTTAATCTTTTTTTTGTCTTATTTTGTTTTAGTTTTTTGGATTGTGTTTTTTAATTTATTTGTGTATTTATTTGATGTATTTATTGTTTTAATGTTTTAATTTTTGTTTTGTTCTAATCTTCTTTTTTCTTGTTAATTTATTTAGTTTTTTGGCTTTTTTGGGTTTGTGTTTTGATTTTGTATTTGTATTTTTTAGTTTTGGGGTGATTTGTGTATTATGTCAGTAAAATTCACACAAATTGAACATCTGTGTCTTTTACGATCATCTAAAATTGAAAACCCTGGTTTTCCATGGTAAAATCACTGTGGCACATCAGCGATTGTCTTATTAACATAAATGTCTGTAACAATATTAATCCTGCGTCTTTTTCTATAGCGACATCACCTACAACATCCTGTTTGAAGCTGTGACCACCCTTCTGGTGCTGTTATCCTATCAGCTCTTCCACAAGGAGGTTCTGAGGGAGGGGCTTATTTACGGCTACCTGACCAAAGGACGATGGTGAGAACGAAGGGTCGAACCACGTTGGGTTTCAACCTGCATCCCTATATCTTTAACCTCTACATGTACATATAATGGACTATACGGCAGATAATAAAACGACTAGTAATTAAACTAATGGTAAGCCACAGATACTCCACACACCTGAATAGCTTCATCTAATTGTCCCAGAGTTCCAGTGATGCACCATAAACTTCTTAACTCGAGAGCCAGAGCCAACGCAAGTGAAAAGTTGTTGCCTACCGCAGTGTTTTATTCTTATGAAGTTTGTCCCAGTGTGATATTGTGGCCCCTGACCGGCATTAACAGAAGGACGACTGTCAAGCGCTGCCATTTCATATGCAAATGAGGGTGTTCATTAATTCACCAGATGCTCTCGTCTGGAGCTTTGCTTGAGTTCACCCGGAGGGCTCGTTTGCATCGCACCAGCGATACTGAGCTTTTAAAGTTCCCTCGTTAGCTCTTCTGCACTGCAGCTGAGCTTGCATGTCTGAGGTCGTTAACGAACACTCGTCAAACCTCGCTGGTGTCTTTAGGACTGAGACGGACTTTATGCAAGTACATGAAAGAAAAGACATCCAGCTACACAAGCGCCTTTGTGCATATGAACATTTATAGTGCATCGTTCCATCAATTTCCATATTCCAGAGACTTTAACATTATATGTGTACCAAAAAATATAGTAATATTTCTAATTTGTCCTAATATTTTATAGTTTTATATGCTCCTATACCAATTAAAAATGTAGAACTTTTAGAATTATTATTTTTTTTAATTGTTTATAGTGAAAAGAATTTATAAGAATATTTATTTCACTATTTGATAAATTTATGCTGCCATGATCACTAGAAAATGTATGCAAACATTGCTTTTCTGTTTACCGCCTGTTTTCTGACTTACATAAGTATACACATAAAAAACAAATTTATGTAGAAAATTTATGTAGATATATGTAGTTTTTGCACTGAAAGATTGACAGCAACGTACTTAGAATATAAATACTCACAACGAAAATATGCTGCATTATTTATATTTATAAATTATAGCATTATTGAATGCAAAATGGCTACTAAAAGGATATTTTAGTATCATTTATATGCTTTGTAATAGAATTTATTTTTTTGAACAAATTATATTTTTAGTTTTTAGTTTTATTTGACTAGTTATATATTAGTTATTTAGTTATATTTTTTTTTAAATTAGTTTTTATTTCATTTAATTGTATTTTTAATCATTTATTTAAAATATTTTTATTTAGCTTTAATTTTTTTGTTTCACTTTTGTTTTCACTTTTATTTTTATTTGTTTTTAATTAATTTAGTACTTCAACTTAAACTTGTTTCAGGTAACCTGCTAAGGCAACATTTTCTAAATATTTTTTTTTCTTTACTTATTTGACCATCATTTGATAAATATTATATTGCTGCCATGATCACAAGAAAATGTATGCAGACATTGCTTTTAAATACAAATTCTTTTTACTGCCTCTTTTCTGACTTTCGCAATAAGCGTACATATAATAAACCAAATTTATGTAGAAAATTTATGTTTATTGATTTAGTGTTTGCACTAAAAAGAATGACAGCGACTTCATTAAAATATAAATACTCACGGCAACAACTTTATAGCATTATTGCATGCAAAAAATGGCTACCAAAAAGATAATCTAATATTATTTATATGCCATTATTGTAGAATGTATTAATATTTTGAGTTTTTATTATTACTTTAGTTTTAGGTACTTTTTTTTAGCTGTATTTTTTTTTTCCCCATTTATTTTAAACATTTGTATTTACCTTTAATATATTGTTTCACTCTTGTTTTTACTTTTAATTTTTTTATTTATTTTGTCTTTTTTGTTTATTTGTTTGTTTTTTAGCATTTTTTTTTTTTTTTTTTTTTTTGCTTTTCTGTTTGGTTTTAGTTTTTTTTGGCTTTGTTTTTAATTTTTTTTTTTTTTTTTTTTTTTTTTTTAAGCTGCCTACTTTGTTTTTGAGTTTGTGTTTTGATTTATTTTATTTTTTTAGATTTATTTATTTATTTATTTATTTTGTTTTTACTTTTGTTTTGTTTTTCTGCTTTGTTTTTTGTTTGTTTTTATGGTTTGGTTTTTGGCTTTGCTTTTTTTTTTGTCTTATTTTGTTTCTTGGCTTTATATAGTACTTATATAGTACTCAGAATATAAATGCTTGCAGCAAAAACTTTATATGCATTATTGCATGCAAAAATGGCTACCAAAAAGATATTTTAGTATTATTTATTATATAAAATAAATAATAGTATTATTTATTATATATTACATATATATCTGTTATAGTAGAATTTATTAATATTTTGAAGTTAAATTAAATTTTTTGTTTTTTCCTGTTTTTTTTTTAAACATTTTTGTTTAGCTTTTATATATATATTTTTTTTTCGCTCTTGTTTTCACTTTTATTTTTAAAATTAATTTTTAAATTAATAGTACTTCAACTTAAACTTGTTTCAAGTGAACTATCGCAACATTTCTAATTTTCTAAACCTATATATTTTTTATTACACTTTTATTTCACTTTTTTTTTTTTTTTTTTTCCCAAATAATGAATATATAACATAAATATTTTTTACATTTTATTTAACAGTAACAGCAGCACAACTGTTTATTGAATATAATTGGTTTAATAATTCTCTCTCTTTGTCTGTCTGCAGTCTGTCTCTGACGAGTCGTCTGGTGAAGACGCTGCTGTATAACTTCATCAGACAGGAGAAATGTCCTCCCGCCACACACGTGTTGCAGACGCAGTCAGACGGTGGAGGCCTGCTGTACGGACTCGCATCAGGAGTCGCCAGTGAGTTCAAACACACACTGATCACACGCTCACTAAACACACACATATTAGTCATATATGTATAATAAACTACAGCACAATACAGTACGACCCCTTTTGTTTGATACACCGAATCTGATGCATCCAATACAAATCGCTCAGATCTAAATCAACTGATTCATTTTGGAGTAAACTATTCGTTCAGTAGTGTATATAAACACTGACTCTGACTCTGGATGACTGTGTGAACCTGAGTTTGTTGGTTACGGCTCAGCAGCATCATTTGCTTAAATGATGCCTGTGTTGTAAGATGAATGTCCGGGTATGTATGAGGTTGCACAGGGTCTGATTACCCTTTCAGATAATATTTGTTTTGGTTGTAAATAAACCTTTCAGTCCAGTTTCTCCTGAATTTGCATGTGCAAAATCCACATGCACCTGATTCACATGGCCATTTGTCTGTTATCAGTGTTTTTCTGTTTTTTTTTTAAACATGCTTTTGTTAGACAGGCCTGTCAGAAATGAAATCTGAAGCATTTGAGTGTTTGCTTTGTATGTTATTGACGGTTGTGTGTGTCTGTCTGCTGTCTGGCTCTCTCAGACACACACACACACACACGTTTCATTGTATGAACTGATCTCTTGGCTTGATCATTTACTTAATATTGAGTTACACACTCCTCATTGTGCAGACTGAATTCAGACCAACATCCATCACACACACAGACTGTCCGTCACCAGACACACATCACGTCTGTCTCACTGTGACATACTAACCTATAAACACACACTCAATTGTGAACTACTTTAATTGATACTTCATTTATGAAACATGAGCGGACCGTATTTATGTTTTTACTGTAAGTTGTCTAATAAGATTGGTTTTATAAATAAAAGCATAATCTAAACTACTGATGAATAAAAATGATATATTTTTTAATATCATAAATGAAAATACTGATTAAATGAAACCAAAAGCAGTGGTTTAAAAGCTAAATTGTCTTTTTAATAAGAAAACTAAAACTTTGTTTATGAAGTAATTGGAACTATCCAGAGTTTTAAATGTGCTTTTTTATTTCTGTTTCATTTTGAGTTTTTTTTTATTCCAATTTAGTTTTTTTTTTTGTTTGTTTTTCCTTTTTATTTTGAGTTTATAGTTTTGAATTGAAGTTTAATATTTTTTTAATTATATATATATATATATATATATATATATATATATATATATATATATATATATATATATATATATATATATATATATATATATAATTTATTTATTTATTTATTTATTTATTTTTTTTTTTGTATCATTTATTATGCTTTCATGACATATGGTAAATAATATATATTTTTCAATGCAGTTTCTCGTTCGCACTTCACCATCTGCACTCCACATTGGCCAAATCATGTTAAAGAATTTTAAATACTTAATATAAAATAAATATTAAACATTAAAATACAAAAAATAAAATTACAATTTAAACATTTAAATATTTGATTAAACTTACATGAATTTAAAAACCAAAGCAAAAAGAATTGACGAAAATGTCTTTATTTATTTGACTAGAAAATATGCACAAACATTGCTTTTAAATACTAATTCTGTTTACCACCTGTTTTCTGACTGTAGCAATAAGTATGCACATAATAAACCAAATTTTTGTAGAAAATTTATGTAGATATGTGTAGTTTTTGCACTAAAATAGTGACAGCGACTTGCTCAGAATATAAATACTAATTGCTTAGAAAATAAATGTTATTTATATTTATAAATTATTATAAATTATTGCATGCAAAAATAGTGACCATAATTTTAGTATTATTTATATGAATTTTTTTAACTTGAATTTAATAAATTTGAATGAATTTAAAAACCAAAGCTATAACTTAACAATCAGTTTAATTTTATTTGTAATTTCTTTTATGATATGGTTTTCTGCTTTTTGTAGTTTTAGTTCTGTTTGATTTTTTTTTTTTTTAATTCTTTAAATTCTTTGATTATTAAATTTGATTTAAGTTTAATAACATTTAAAAAAAATTAATAAAAAAATTTAAAGAAGTTTTTTAAAATAATTTGCATTTTTATTTTATCTTTGTATTTTACATTTATATATAATGTGTCTATGAAATAATAATTGCAAAATTAAATCTAATTCTGTATGTGTGTGTATATATATATATATATATATATATCTCAAATATATTATGAATTATTAATGTTAACTATATATTTTATATTTGTTTATCTCAGTGCTAGTTTTCTAATATGTTTATGGAATATTACACATTATAGAACTAAAATGAAAATAAAAATTAAAAACATTTAGTTCAAAATTAAGTTTTAGTAAAAAATAAGGTTTTTTAAAATAATTTACATTTTTATTTTTTGTATTATATTTTATATAATATGTCTATAAAATAATAATTACAAAATTAAATATAATTCTGTTGAAAAAAATGATAAAAACATTTATTTAAACTAAACTGAAACTAGAAAAACAAGAACACCATAGAGTAAAATAAAAAGTAAACTGAATCTATTGCAACACTGCTGAATAAAATGAAAACTTAACCCGAGGTGAAGTAAAATTGAAATATTAAAATCTAATTTGAAAGTGCTCGTTTCTGTCTTTTTGTTTCTTTGTTATTTTCTGTTCTGTCTTTTTTTTTTTTTTTTTGTTCCTTTTCACTATGACATACCCAGTTACTCAGAAGTGCGATTAGAGCCTAGAACCGCATGTATCATCGTCTGACACCCGACTGGCCAAAAGATACAAAATGAGCTTGTTAACAGCTGTGAGTCAGTGCCAAGATGACGTCCCAGTGTGTGTGTGGAATCCAGACAGTGTGTCTTCATTGTCTGACGGGTAAATCAGGCCGGCTAAATGGAGACACAAGCCCTGTGTGTCAGTCCCGTCGGCCGCAGTAGGAATTCTGGGCCTGATCCTGTTTCCGCTGCTGCGGGATGGAAAGATTCAGGCAGGATTAGACGGCCACAATTCGTCACTCTGGAATTACACGTGCCGGAAAGCCTTCTGGATCGCATTAATGTTAGCTCGACACAAACGTTTACAATATTTTCAATATTGTCCACCGCCTGACATTTCATTCACTCGCGGTTATAAGAGTACCGCTGTCGTCTGATAAACAGCTTATGGTCATTTTGTTAAACCTGAGTTGCTCTAGAAACCAGAATGTGATGGATAAACTCATATTTAGTCTGCATATTAAAAGCAATATATCAGAATATATGGCTTCCCATATCATTTTCTTGCCAATGCCAAAGGTCAAGCATTCAGCTGAGCTTCAATGGACTTTTTTTGGCTTTCAGTCCATGTCTATTAGTCCAAACTTCCTGTTTCAATAGGAAATCCGTCAACACAGGAAATAAAGTTGTGCTCTGCAAGTCATTTCATCAGCGTGAATGTGTTTTTAATGGATAAAACGGTGCATATTCTTAACGTTAGCCACCGTTTTAGCTTGTTTCAGAGCAACGTCACGTCAAACCACCTCCAAAAAAACAGATAAATGATAGTATTTACAGAGCAATGCTCTCTCTGGGAAACAGTTGTGCTTCATAAATCAGGGTGGTGATCTGTGTGAAGCTGGCGTGTTGATGTTTCCCTGAGCCGATGGGAGATCCCAGAGTCTCTGTGTGTTTCCCTGGGTTGGGCTACTGAATGTCTCTTATGATTGTCTGTAATCATTCACTTCTGTTCTTTCTCTTCTCGGAGACTGACCAAATATGTTGTATCTCACAAACACATGTTCATGTCCCATTTCACATTGAAATCAGAAGAAAAAGAGAGACTAAATTGACCATATGTTTGCAATATGACTATTTTTATGGTCATTATAGTCATTTTATTTTATTTTTTTTCTCAATTCTCAGATTCTCTTATATTGTAATGAATTTTATTTTATTTATTTACATTTTTACATTTATAAAAGGCAACAAATCCTGCAATTATGTATTTTTTCTTTTTTAAATCAAATTTATATTTATTTTTATATATTTTTATGGCAGTTCACAACTGTTCTCATTATGTATGGTGTCTGATCATTTTTACACAGCATTATAGTAGTTTTTAAATATTTTCTCAATTTCCTAGATTCTCTTATTAAAATTAATTTTTATTTTATTTATTGAATATTTTTAATTTATAAAAGGCAACAAATCCTGCAATTATCTATAAACTGTGTTTTTTTTTTTTTTTTTTTTTTTTTTTTTTTAAATATTTCTTTTTGTGACAGTTCACTACCGTTGTCTTTACATACAGGGTCTGGTAAATTTTACCAGACATTATGGTCTTTTTTTTTTTTTTTCTTAATTCTTTGGTTGTGTTGTTGTTATTATTAAGAATTTTTATTGTATTTATTTTTTATGGAATATTTTTAATTAATCTACTTTATAAAAGGCAAAAATCCTGCTATGATGTGTGTGTGTGTGTGTGTGTGTATGTTTATATACATGTACATTTTATTTTTATTTAAAAAAAAAAAAAAAAATCAGCTTTATATTTATTTTTATATATTTTTATGACAGTTCTCTACCAATTCTCATTACATTCTGCGTCTGGTCATTTTTACTAAACATTGTGATGATGTTTAAACTTTCCTCAATTCTCAGATTCTCTTATTATAATGAGTTTTTATAAAAAAAAAAATATATATATTTTTAATTTATAAAAGGGAACAGATCCTGTTATGATATATGCATTGTTTAAAAATAAATAATTAATAAATAAATATTTATTTATTTATTTTTAATGACCATTCACTACCAATTCTCATTATGTACTCTGTCTGATCATTTTTAACAGACATTATGGTCTTCCCTCCCCCCCCTAAATTCTCAGATTCTCTTGTTGTTGTTATTAAGAATTTTTTTTATTTAATATTTTAATTTATTTAATTTATAAAAGGCAAAAATTTGATGATGTATAAATTGTTTTGTTTCATTAAATTTTGTTTAATTGTATGTTTGTTTTATTTTCACTACACTGAGTATTGGTGGAGCAAATATCACATGCAACACATCTTATTTGTCCTACAAATGAGATTCACTTTCACAATATAATTACTAATATTTAATATATTTAATGTCAATTCAATAAAATGAATTGCATGATATTCGTAGTTTAATTAGATTAGTTTCCTAACTGATTCCAGATTTAAAACATTTAATCCACATTATGGTACTATAGTTTGATACCATGGTATATCTTTAGTATACTGATGTTCTTGTTTTATGTGTTTGATCTGTGTGAATAACAGCTCCTTTAACCATCCTTGCTTAACAGTACATTCTTGCTTACCATCCTTGCTTAAGCAGTACATTCATTTAATAGTTATTGAACTTGCGTCTGGCATTAACAGAATCCTGCTATTGTGTGGATGTACTGCATGAGTCTCAAGGCCGTCACTGTGTCTGCGTTCAGGATTAGTGCCGTCTCGGCTCAGACTACAGAGGTAGAGAGGGAGAAATGGTAAATGAGAGAAGTAGGGAATGATAGAGAAAAAACATGCCTTTTGGGCTAATATTACTGATAACTTTTTTCTTTGTAAGGTACATTGACTAGTAATTAGTAAGCAACTATCTTAGAAACCATTCAGAACACATTTGCAACTGCACAGCAGCTCCTAACAACCAAACATCAACTCATTAGAAACCACTCTGAACATTACAGTAACCACTTAGTAACTTCCTAGATACCAATCAGAACACCTTAGTAACCATCTAGCATCACCACAGAAACCACTCAAAACACCTTAGCAACTGCATAGCAACTCCCTAGAAACAATTCAGAACACCTTAGTAACCCCCTAGAAACCACACCTTAACAACTACACTGTAACCCCCAGAGACCCCTCAGAACACCTTAGTAATGCTCTAGTACCCACTCAGAATACCTTAGCAAACACTTAGCAGTCCCTAGAAACTACTGAGATCACCTTAGCAACCACTTAGCAACTTCCTTGGTACAACTCATGACACCTTAGCAACCCCCCAGAACTACACTGTAATAACTACTTTGCAACCCCTAGAAACCACTCCGTAAACCTTAGCAACCTCATAGCAACTCCCTAGAAACAACTCAGAATGCCTTAGCAACCCCCTAGAAACGACACTGTAATAACTGCATTGTAACCCCTAGAAACCGCTCAGAACACCTTAGCAACCTCATAACAACTCCCTATAAACAACTCCGAACACCTTAGCGACCCTCTACAAACTACACCTTAGCAGTCGCATTGCAGCCCTTAGAGACCACTTGGAACACCTTAGAACCTCCCCAGGAACCACTCAGAACACCTTAGCAGCCCCCTAGAAACAACTGAGAACACCTTAGCAACTCTCTAGAAACAACTCGGAACACCTTAGCGACCTTCTACAAACTACACCTTAGCAATCACTTTACAACCCCTAGAGTCCACTCTGAACACCATAGCAACTCCTTAAAACCACTCAGAACACCTTAGCAACCCCCTAGAAACAACTCGGAACACTTTAATAACTCCCTAGAAACCTCACCTTAGCAATCACATCACAACCCCTTTGAGACCACTTGGAACACCATAGCAACTCCCTAGAAACCATTCAAAACACTTTAGCAACCCCTTAGAAACAACTCAGACCACTTTAGTACTCCCTATAACCCGCACCTTAGCAATCACATCATAACCCCTAGAACCCACTCAGAACACATTACAACCTCAAGAGACCACTCTGAACACCTTAGCAACCCCCTAGAAACAACTCAGAACACTTTAATAACTCCCTAGAAACCTCACCTTAGCAATCACATCATAACCCTTTTGAGACTACTCAAAAAACATTAGCAACCTCATAGCAACCCCCTAGAAACAACTAAAAACACCTTAGCAACACCCTAGAAACGGCTCAGAGCATTTTAGTAACTCCCTAGAAACCTCGCTTTAACAATCCCATCACAACCCCTTTGAGATCACTCGGTAAACATTAGAAACCACATAGCAACTCCCTAGTAACAACTGAGAACACCTTAGCAACCCCCTAGAATCGGCTCAGAGCATTTTAGTAACTTCCTAGAAACCTCGCATTAACAATCCCATCACAACCCCTTTAAGATCACTCGGTAAACATTAGAAACCACATAGCATCTCCCTAGTAACAACTCAGAACACCTGGGCAACTCCCTAGAAACCACAACTTAGCAATCACATCACAGCAGCATGGTAGCGAGCTATGCATGATCAAACACCACATTGCCTACTGCTGAAACCACGAACATGGGATGTAATGGTGGGCTTATAGCAGCAGACAGGAAGTGCTTTAGTAGTCCATTCAGACATGACACAGATACAGGATACCAGTGTTAGGAAGTGGCAGAGGATTTTGCAGGAATCCTGCCAATGTTGATGTATACATTGTGTGCCACATATACTCTCTCTAGAGAGATTGTGACAGTGTGCATGTATTCGTCTGACACACACACACACACGTGATGTCCTGTGTTTCGTCTGACAGATGGCTTTGCATGAATAAACTCTCTTCCTCTTCACTCATCTGCAGACTGGCCTTCATGTCAACAACTGCTTTTCTAGGAAAATATCAATATTTAGAGTCACTTCTGTCAAATGTTCAATTCAAAGATTGTCAGATGCTCAATGCTCATATACATTATCACACAGAAATTTGCTCCATGGGAGTTTTAATGCCATTTTTGCTTCCATGAACTCTGCTGTCTGAATTAGGCTCTCTTTCTGAATCTGATGTTTTCCTAAGACTTTATAATGAGTAATACATCAGACACTTTGGAGTTTGGAATTGACATGCTCAGGGAGAGATCCACAGGGACTTTTACAGGAGGTCATAGATGTGTGTGTGTGTGTGTAAGTTAGCAGCAGCATTTGTCACCCTCAGACGCCTGTTTATGTACTGACAGCATTAGTGGCATGGAAAACCCCTCTCTCTCTCTGTGTGTGTGTGTGTGTGTGTGCGCTCTCAGCTCTGCTGGATGGCAGCCATGATGTCTTCATTTTTCTGCAGCTCTGTTAACACAACCCACAATAACAACCCCAGGACACACACAAACACACACACACACACACACACACACACCGAGACCCCCAGAGCATCTGCAGTGCAGAAACGTAATTGAGTTAAAGACACATCACACAGACTTCTGTGCAAAACACACACTGAATGCTATTATATTGCAAATATTTTGTAGAAATACTGCAGCATTCAAACATCAAAGATCCAGTCCATGTGTGGCATTTTTTGAGTATGCTGTACATAATTTATATTTAATTTTAATCCTTACAGTGGATAATGCATGTTTTTTCCCCGTCATTTAGTATTATTTATATAAATATATATATTTAAATGTAATATATTTTGAGTATAAAATGCATAATGCATTCTTTAATCTGTTAATATTTTAAATGAATTATAAACACACGTGTATACAATTTTTTTATTTTTTTTTTATTTTAACTAAAAAACTATAAAAAGTATGTATTAAATATTGATAAAAACTAATCTCAGTGATACTAAAATAATAACACTGGCAGTTAAACAATAAATATATATGTTTAATGAGTAATTTTTTTTGTATTAATATTTGTATTAATTTATAAAATAATTGTATTGGGGAAAAAAGAAAAACATTCAAAATATTTATAAAAATTAATCTCAGTTATACTAAAATAATAACACTGGTAATTAAATGATGAATATATTTTGTTTAAGTATTTTTTTTTATTAATTTGTATTAATTTATAAATTTAATTGTATTGGAAAAATGAAAAAAAAAAAAATCTAATTATTGATAAACTGATCTCAGTGATACTAAAAACACTGGTAATTAAACAATGAATATATTTGTTTCATTTTTTTTTAATTAAAATTTAAAGTTATACATTTAATTTTATTGGAAAAAAAATTCAAAATATTGATTAAAAAAACTAATCTCAGTGATACTTAAATAATAACACTGGTAATTAAACAATGAATTTATATGTTTAATATATAATTTTTTTAATTAGTATTTGTATTAATTTATACTTTTAATTGTATTGGGGAAAAAAGAACATTCAAAATATTGATAAAAATTAATCTCAGTGATACTAAAATAATAACACTGGTAATTAAACAATGAATATATTTGTTTAATATATATATATATATTTTTAAATTAATATTTGTATCAATTTATAAATTTAATTGTATTGATTTATATAATACACACACACACATATATAAGCCAGAAACCGAACATATCGACAGAATTCTTGTAGGTCAGACTCTGAGTAATTTTGACGTTTTGTGTTTATATAGTTTCATGGGCGTTAACATATACTTGTTTTTATACATAAATAATCAGAGAGGGGCATGGGAATGCTCGTAAAACTAAATCCTGATTGTTTTTGATGCAAGAAACCTGTTAACATTGTGCTATTTATGTTATATTATGACTAACATGAGTAAGTAGGCTTCAGGAAAAACCGTAAATGCTACAAAAGGTATAAAGTATGAGTGTGTTTCTCATGCTTGTCATATTATATCTGTGTTGTGCTGTGAGAAACGGACCACACACAGGACAAACAGTGAACTAAGAGACATATGAGTATGTTTATGAAAGAACAATAGAGATTGTGTGCTAATCAAAGGGATTTTTTCTTCATCTATCATTTTTCCCATCATAAAAGTGTGTCAGTGTGTCTGAGAGCGATTACAGGCTTCTGATTGGCTCCGATGAGTAGATTGCAGTCTGCCCCGGCGTCTGCGCTCGTTCTCATTGGTCGACCGAGGTCGCCGTGGCGTCTGTCGTGACCTCATCGCAGTTCCAGCGCGTTCGGAACACGATGATGTCATGAGGATCCTAACGGACAGATGCAGCCAATCATATCACTCCAGTGACCTTTAATGTTATCAGTGTCTTCTCAGAGCCCGACCGAGACGTGCGTCTAGAGGGGTGGAGTTTTTGCTGCTCTGTGACTTTTTCTGCCAGTTTTGTTGTTTTTATTTGCGGTGGATGTTTGTTAACATCCTGGCTCTGCTTCAGTCTGCTGGTGGGGCCGCGATGTCCAGCCACAAGTGATTAGACGTGGAGACAGGCATCTCATTTCCATCTCTATTCTCTCTCGCTCTCTTTCCGACCCACCCGATACGATGCCTGAATGATTAGTAGCTCACAATCTGCTTAAAATCAATTACGATTCGTCAGCAACCTGCTGTTTGTACATTTTTGGACGGAAAACTTTCAACCCATCTTGTTTTCGCAATGTTAAAATCAACATGACGTCTAGATAATTTTCTTATTGCATGATCCTGGTCTCATTGCACATGATAAAACGTAATGACTTGCTCTGCTTCTGCAACAATTAACTTTACTGGCTGATATCATCAGCTCACATATATGGAAACCAATTATTATGACAAAACACTGTAATGAACCATAATTATGACATAAAAAAGTCCAGAGCTTCTAACTTTTTCCTCATAATGTTGTTTTTTGTTCTAATTCTGAATTATGAATCATCATAATGTGTGCTTGTACGTATTGCTGTAAGACACACTTATGTTCTCACATAGTCATTTACATATTTAAACTGAACAAAAAGAGCGACTTTGGTGTTGTAAAGAGTGCTAGACTCTGTAAAATACATCTGGAGCTCTTAAGGCAAAAGAAACTGTCTTTTTTTGAGCCATTAGCATGTTTGGTTGTCCGCTACACTTTTCATGAATGATTTTCTGCTTCGGTTATTCTGCTTATGGCCTGAAGCGACATCTTTTAAGTGCGTCACCATTGAAAAAGCCATGATTTAAAGGCTCCATATATATTATACTACTTTTAGCATTTTTCCCATCCACTTAAAGGATTCTGCACAAAAAATGGTTGTAATTTACTTTTTCATGTCCATTTTCTGTTTATCTTTACTAAGAGATTTTGTTAGTTGACATAAAGCTGAAATAAGATATTCGCATATTAGATGCAAATGATGCCTTGGCAATTAACTGAAATAAATTTGCTTAAAAATAAATAAAAAAATATTCAATATTTTTTAAATATTATATATTGTATATTAAATATAATGTATTATATATAATCTAAATGTTTATGTAATGTTTATATATATATATATATATATATATATATATATATATATATATATATATATATATATATATATATATATATATATGCATTTGCTAAATATGTAATAAATATAATACATTTAAATGTAATAAGAAATATTAAATAAATGTGTAATAAATATTTCAATTTGTAATATTACATTTATATTATATTTATTATATATGGATAATATAAATATTTTAACATTAAATGTTTAAATTGTTAAAAATATAAATGACAAAAGCACATAATGAAAATACAAAAACATTAAAAAGTATAAATCTACAGATTTATTTTACAAAAAAAAAAAAAAAAAAAAAAAAAAATATATATATATATATATATATATATATATATATATATATATATATATATATATATATATATATATATATATATGTGTGTGTGTATATAATTATTATATATATAATTATTTTAATTATTTATTATTTTAACTTTAAAGATCTGTTTATATTACAGGTTTTATTTCAATTATTTCAATTATATTTATTTTTTATTTTACAGATCTGTTTATTTTACAGATTTTATTTCAATTATTTAAAAGTTATTTATTTAATTTTTTTCTTACAGATCTGTTAATTTAACAGATTTTATTGAAATTGTATTTAATTATTTTTTACATTTATTTTACAGATTTCTTTGTATTAAGTTAATTTTCATATAATTAATTTCGAATGATATATAATTTAGTAAATATGTAAAATAAATACAAATTTAAATTCAGCAGTTGTTGTTGTTGTTATTACTATTATTATTATTAAATTAATATTATATGTATTATATATGTATAACATATATATTTAAATAGTTAAATATGTAACTAACAGAAATGACAAACAACGAAAGTACAAAAACATCAAAAAGAAAACAAATTCATATAAAAAGCTAAATCAAAATATTAATAAATACTATAATTATAATTAATACTATATATATATACCAATACTAAAAATATAATAAATGAGATTGTCATGTCACAATCTTTTAAGGTTATTGTACAAGTTGCTTAAATGTCTAGTCATGCTTGACGTGACCTTTGTCCTTTGTCACCATTAATTAATTTCACCCCATAGATGTAACCAGTTTCTGTGTTTTTCAGGTGGATTGTGGAGCGTGATTACATTAGGTGGAGTTGGCAGCAGGCCGGGGGCGGAGCAAGATCAGAACCTTCTCCCGCTGTCCAATCAGAGTCTGCTATTACTGCTGGCTCTGGCCAATCTGACGGACGGACCGGACTGTCCGAACCCTTACCGCCAGGCTGTTACCTGCTTTAAAAACACTCAAGGTACTTATAAACCAGAGCAGATGCCATCCCAGTTTGTTTATGATTTTTAGTCAATTTAATTGAATCAGTTTCACTGAAAGTGCATCTGTGTGTTTCAGATTCCTCGTCCATCCCGTCTCCTCAGCCTCACACGTTTCAGATCAACTTTAACAGTCTGTACACAGCGCTATGCGAGCAGCAGAAATCAGACCAGGTGACGTTACTGCTCTACACACTACTGCACCAGAACAGCAACATGAGGACGTACATACTGTCCCGCACAGACATGGAGAACCTGGTGAGATCATTTATGCACATGCATTTCATAGTACTTGCAGAACAGATGCATTCATTCAAATGCAATGGCAAACTCCTGACTCCTGTCAATCATTCACTCTGGGTGGGACTTTTTAGACGGGGACTTTTTTAGTGACTTTTTGATATTTGGCATTTTTAATTATTGACCAATATGTTTTTTTTTTTTTTTTTTTTTTGGTCCATGTGTCGGAAGATTATACATTATTAGAAACAAAAAAAGTAAATGAAGGAGTATTATAACATTTGCTTTTCTGTTATTAGTAATATAAAGCCAAATGCTACAAATATGATTGATTGATTGATATGACTGATTACTGATTGCAGTGTTGGTTACAGTGTTAATTTTTTTTAATTCATATTTTAAACCGCTTTTTTATAGAATGAAGATGTTGTAATCTAAAGTATGAATCTGTTTATTTTACAGAATTTCTTTTTTAAATATTTAATTTTTTATTTTCTAATCGTCTTTTTTTTTATTTTACAGATCTGTTTATTTTAGATTTAATTTCAATTATTTAAATGTGTACATTTTATTTTACATATGTTTATTTTACATATTTTATTTAAATTATTTAAATGTTATTTATTTAATTTTTTATTTTACAGATCTGTTTATTTTACAGATTTAATTTAAATTTTTTAAATACATTTTTTTATTTTACATATCTGTTTATTTTATAGATTTTAAATTATTTAAATATTATTTATTTTATGTTTTATTTTACAGATCTGTTTATTTTTACAGATTTAATTTGAAATTATTTAAATGTTATTTATTTACATTTTTTATTTTACAGATCTGTTTATTTTACAGATTTAATTTAAATAATTTAAATGTTTATTATTTTACAGATTTGTTTATTTTACAGATTTTATTTAAATTATTTAAATGTTATTTATTTTATTTATTTATTTTACAGATTTTATTTAAATTATTTAAATTTTATTTATTTTATTTTTTACAGTTGTTTATTTTACAGATCTTTTTTCAAATAATTAATTTTCAAATTACATATAATTTAGTAAATATTATTTAAAATAAATATAAATATAAATTTAAATTCATCAATTGTTATGCATGCCTTTCTGTGTCTGTAGGTGTTGCCGATTCTTGAGATCTTGTATCATGTTGAGGAGAGAAACTCTCATCATGTGTACATGGCCCTCATCATCCTCCTCATCCTCACGGAAGACGACACCTTCAACCGCTCCATTCATGAAGTGGTAAGGTCACACACACAATCCTAATCAGAAATCAGGTTAAATCATTGAATCTGGCATTATAATCTTCATTTGAGAGTCTGTAGTTCTTTCGATTTGTGTGAATATATGTTTGGCTAGAGATTTGAGCATGAAGATGATTCCATATCTGTGATTCCAGGCAGGCAGCGAGACCAACATGACGTGTGTGTGTTTGTGTGTGTGTGTGTGTGTGTGTGTGTGTGTGTGTGTGTGTGTGTGTGTGTGTGTGTGTGTGTGTGTGTGTGTGTGTCCTCTCAGTATATTTGTGTAACTGATGCAGGACAGATTGTATTTGCGGTTGGTTTTCCACTGAGCTTATGTTTATAGATCTGTATGAAAATGACAGCAATATGCATGCACATATGTTTGCACATTTATTTGTGGATTTTTTGTTTCTATGCATCAGTTGATCTCGTGTTTTTTCTCCAAACTCACATGCAAACAGCGTTAGTTCAGAATATACATCAGCATTTGTTTAAAGGTTGTGGTTTGCAGACAATTACGGTAGTGCACAACTCAATAACAAAGACCAAATTTGGCCAAGGGTGTTTTCAAAATGTTTTTTGTTTTAATACTATTTACATTTTTTTAAATATTAGCTTAATCTGTGGTTTAGTTAAAGGACACGTTTCCAGAGTTATTTGCATCTAAAATAAGTGCAAGAACTTTGCAGTTAAGATTGACCTGGTAGGCAAACATTAATTTTAAATAGTTTTTTTTTTATTTTACAGATGTGTTTATTTTACAGATTTAATTCAAATGATTCAAATGTTATTTATTTATTTTTTATTTTACAGATGTGTTTATTTTACAGATTTAATTAAAATTATTTAAATGTTATTTATTTACATTTTTGTTTTACAGATCTGTTTATTTTACAGATTTAAATTATTTAAATGTTTATTTTTTTATTTTACAGATCAGTTTATTTTACAGATTTAATTCAAATGATTTAAATGTTATTTATTTATTTTTTATTTTACACATGTGTTTATTTTACAGATTTAATTAAAATTATTTAAATGTTATTTATTTAAATTTTTGTTTTATAGATCTGTTTATTTTACAGATTTGATTTAAAATATTTAAATGTTTATTTTTTTACTTTACAGATCTGTTTATTTTACAGATTTAAATCAGTTAAATGTTTTTTTTTATTTTACAGATCAGTTTATTTTACTGATTTTATTTAAATTGTTTAAATGTTTTTTTTTTATTTACAGATCTGTTTATTTTACAGATTTTATTGAAATTATTTAATTGTTATTTATTTAATTTTTTTTTATTTTACAGATTTTAATGAAAATATTTCAATATTGTTTATTTTACAGATTTTCTTGAAATTATTTAGATGTTATTTATTTTAATTTTTTATTTTACAGATATGTTTATTTTACAGATTTAGTTTTAAATTATAGATCCGTTGGTGAGCAAATAATGGAATGTTACATTTACATCTTGGATGACCATTTTTAGCAAATTTTCAACCTTGCATCATCCTTTAATTAGAAAACCAACTCATGTATTTATTAATTATTGTTTTGTTTTTTCTTTATTTTCTCTCTCAGATGTTGAAGAACATCTCGTGGTATACTGAGCGCGTTCTAACGGAGATCTCTCTGGGCAGCCTGTTGATCCTGGTTGTGATTCGAACCATCCAGTTCAACATGACACGGACCAGGGTGAGAGCAGAACCAGCGACAAAAACAGTCATTTAAACGTGAAGCTCCATAAATATCCAGATCTTTGGCCGTGGGCGCGTACAAACTTATTATGTAACCAGCACATGAGTTTTACAAGATTGCTCAAGTTTTATATTAGATCTGTGAACACATTGAGTCCAGGGAGTCCAATGAACAGAGCGGCTTTTTATATTCAAAGTATAATGGAGTCATTTCATTCTGTTTTGCCCTGCGAGAAGAAACAGCACAAATTATTTATGCATGGTTTTATTGATTTCCCCTGCTTTAGGATAAATACCTCCACACGAACTGCCTGGCTGCCCTGGCCAACATGTCGGCCCAGTTTCGTAACCTACACCAGTACGCCGCCCAACGAATTATAAGGTTAGTCAACCAACAACTGGCTAGTTGATTAGTGAATATTTTATTTTGTTTTAGTATACATGTATTGTGTATATACAGTACTGGCCAAAATCAGTAGGAATTTTATATAAAGAAATACTTAACACTAAAATTATAAAATTATACTAAAATTAAATTCAAATAATATTATCATGTATAATATTTATTTTATAGATATATATATAACTCCACTATTATATTACATTATATATGTAATATATATATTAAATTAATATATTTATATAAATTTGTATATAATTTTATTACATTTGTATGTAAATTATATAATACTTAATAATTATATATAAATGCACAATTTTATAATATAGCAATACAAGTAATATTTTGTTTGTTGTTCTGGTTTAATAATTTATTTAAATTATTTTTTGTAAATGTATTAATTAATTTTTAAATGTTAATTTAGTTTAGAATTTCTTAATTTGTTAATAATTTCCATGATTCTTAATAAATTAGAAATTACATTTCTTATTTAATAATTAAAATAAATGTCAAAATGTATTAATTTTTACATTTTAATAATTTAATTTAATAATTTAATTTGCATTTCTTAATTTAAAATTAAATATTCTTAATAAATTAGAAATTTCTTTTCTATTTTAATAATTAAATAATTTTTAAAATGTGTTTTTTTACAATGTTATAATTTAATTTAGTGATTTAATTTTAATGTCTTAACTTAATAATTTCCAGAATGATTCTTAAATTTTTAAATTAGAAATTACATTTCTAATTTAGTAATTGCATTTAAATTTAAAAAATGTGTTAATTAATTTGGACATTTTCTTAATTTAATTTAATAATTTAATTTAATTTCTTAATAATTCTTAAAATTAGAAATTAAATTTGTTTTAATAATGTAATTTAATTTTTAAAAATGTATTAATACATTTTTAAATGTTAATCATTTAATTTAATAATTTAATTTTAATTTCTTAATAATTTAAAATAATATAAAAATAATAATAATTCTTCAGTTGTTAAATTAGAAGTTAATTTTTTATTTAATAATTACATATAATTTAAAAGGGTATTAATTAATTTTTAGATTTTAATCATTAAATTTAATCATTTAATTTACATTTTTTAATAATTTAATAATTTTCGTAATGATTCTTAAATTCTTAATAAATTAGAAATTAAATTAAATTTTCATTTCTTAATAATAAGAAGAATTTCTTAATAATTCTTAGTAATTCCCTTTAAAAAAAATATATATTTTTATTTTTAAAATCATCTTTAATTTTATAATAATAACTTGTAAGTAAAAATGTAGTTTATGAGTGGGTGTGAATGTTAGGTGCAACTGGTGTTATCAGGTGAGTCTGTTTGTGTCTGTATGTTGAGTAAATGTGCCGTCAGGCTGTAGTCCAGCATCACAGATGGGCTTATTTGCATCAGTTCAGAAACTGGATCTTGTTTGAGATCAGGAAGGTGAGCAACTGTTAGAGAACAAACAAGCGCTTTCTAACACTTCCATTTATCCACCGCTGAACACAAACAGATCGGGTTTCATTGCATGATGTTTGTGATACACGCACTGAATTAAACTGAATGAAATGTTTGTTGACTTTGGTAGCAAAACACCCCGGTCACCTCAGATGCACTGAAACCGAGCCGCGCGGGCTGTTTTCAAGGCTGCTGATAAGCAACAGCCGGATTGGTTGGAAATTTGCGAGGCTTTTGTTTCCTGAATAATATCGCACGTCCTTTTATGTAGCATAAAAACATTGTGCCACATCGTAAACAACAAATATAAAAAAGCACGTCCTCTAGCAGAGTCAGTGGGTTTGGTTAAATGCAATCATGTGTTTTGATACATCGTCGTTTTTATTGTTTTGTCACTGTGAAATGCATGTTACTATGTTTATGTTTTGGTTTCTGTTGCCCAGATTTTGCCATGACTTCATCTGGAACAGCACAAACGCAGCTCAGAGGAGCTTTAGCATGCGAGCAATAGCAGATCATTCCTTAATGTTTAAATTCCTGATTCGTGTCATTAAAAAGAACTGTTCAAAAGAGTCATTTGTGAATTGGACTAGGTTGTTCTGTGCGTTTGTTGTTCTGAATTAGGTCCTGGTTTCTTTACGTTTCGTCAGTGGTGTTTTTTTAGTTATTCAAACTTATTCAAACCACTGACATGTGAACTGAGACTGATTTAGTTATTTTCTGAGTCTTTTGACCAATTTATTTAAAAGAACCACACAATTCTGTTTTCTTAATGGTTACATTTACGATTCTTTTAGTATTTCAGAACGATTCAAACCAATTATGTGAGATTAAACAGGAGATTTAAAAAGAACTGCTCGAAAGAGTCATTTGTAAATCAGAGTCATTTGTAAGTTATTTAGACTGATTCAAACCTCTAAAATGTGAAACTGAGACTGATTTGGTTCTTTTCTGAGTCTTTTGGTCAACTGATTAACAAGAATTGCTCAAAAGAGTCATTTGTGAATTAGACTAGATTTTTTGTTCTGATTTAGATTTTGGTTTCTTAATTCTATTATTGATTCTTTTAGCACTTTAAACTGATTCAGAATGATAACATGTGAAATTGAGACTGATTTGGTTCTTTTCTGAGTCTGTGACCAAGAGTCATTCATGAATCAGACTGTTGTTATGATTTTGATTCTGGTTTCTTAATTCATTTCATTAACGATTCTTTTAGCACTTTTAAACAGATTCAAACCTTTAATGTGCTATATTGAGTGGTTTAGTTTTTTCTGAGTCTTTTGACGGATTCATTAAAAAGAACTGCTCAAAAGAGTCATTTGTGAATTGAACTAGGTTGTTCTGTAAGTTTGTTGTTCTGATTTAGATTCTGGTTTCCTAATTGATTCCATTAACAATTCTTTTAGTGCTTTAGACGGACTCAGACTTTTAACATGATATATAAAGAGAGTTTTGGCCTTTTCTAAATCTTTTGACAGATTCATTAAAAAGAACTGCTCAAAGAGTCATTTGTGAATTGAACTTTTGTGAGTTTGTTCTGATTTGAATTCTGGTTTCTGAATATTCCCTATAATGATTCTTTTAGTACTTTAAACTGATTCAGACCATTAACATCTATGAATGTGAGTCTTTTGAACAATTCATTAAAAAGAACTGTTCAAAAGAGTGATTTCTTAAATCAGAATAGTCTGTATTGTATGTTTGTTGTTCAGATTTCAATTCTAGTTTCTTAATTGATTCCATTAACAATTTTTTTAGTACTTTGTTATAGATTTAAACCTTTAACACATGCTATTTTTGAGATTTCTGAATTGAACTAGGTTGTTCTGTGAGTTTGTTCTTCTAATTTAGATTCTGGTTTCTTAACAATTCTATTTGTAATTTAGATCAATTCAGAATAATAACGTGAGACTGAGGCTGTTTTTTTTTTTTTTTTTTTTTGGCCAATTCATTTAAAGACCTGTTTAAAAGATTCATTTGTGAATTGAACTGAGTTGTTCAGTAAGTTTGTTTTTCTAATTTAGAATCAGGTTTCTTTAAGATTCTATTAGTAATTTATACTGATTCAGAATGATAATGTACAATTGAGGCTGGTTTTGGTTCGTTTGGCCAATTCATTAAAATACCTGCTCAAAAGAATCATTTATGAATTGAACTCTGTTGTTCAGTGAGTTTGTTTTTCTAATTTAGAATCTGGTTTCTTAATGATTATTTTGATCATTTAGACCGATTCAGAATGATAATGTGAGATTGAGGCTGGTTTGGTTCTTTTGGCCAGTTCATTAAAAGACCTGTTCAAAAGAATCATTTGTAAAATGAACTCGGTTGTTCAGTAAGTTTGTTTTTCTAATTGGATTCTTTTAACGATTCTTTTTGTAATGTAGACCGATTCAGAATGATAGTGTGAGTTTGAGGCTAGGTTGGTTCTTTTGGCTAATTTATTAAAAGACCTGTTCAAAAGAGTCATTTGTGAGTCCAACTCAGTTGTTCTGTGAGTTTTTCTGATTTAAAATCTGATTTCTTAATGATTCTTTTGATTATTTAGACCGATTCAGAATGATAATGTATAACTGAGTCTGGTTTTGGTTCTTTTGGCCAATTTTTTTTTTTAAAAGATCTGTTCGAAAGAATCATTTGTAAATTGAACTCGGTTTTTCAGTAAGTTTGTTTTCTAATTGGATTCTTTTAACGATTCTTATAGCGATTCTATATATAATGTAGACCGATTCAGAATGATAGTGTGAGTTTGAGGCTAGTTTGGTCCTTTTTGGCCAATTTATTAAAAGACCTGTTCAAAAGAGTCATTTGTGAATCAAACTCAGTTGTTCTGTGAGTTTTTCTGATTTAAAATCTGGTTTCTTAACTATTCTTTTGGTCATTTAGAACGATTCTGAATGATAATGTGAGATTGAGGCTGGTTTTGTTTCTTTTGGCCAATTCTTTAAAAGACCTGCTCAAAAGAGTCATTTGTGAATTGAACTCAGTTGTTCAGTGAGTTTGTTGTTGTGATTTAACTTCTAGTTTCTTAATGTTTCCATTAATGATTCTTTTAGTAATTTAAGCAGTCTTTTTAGAGAAGTAATTGAAAAAAACTGTTCAAAAGAGTCATTAGTGAATCATTTAAGGCTGTGCTGTATATCTCCTGTTGTTTTCTTTCCATTCTCATACATTGCAAACCCACAGCTCAGCTGAAACATAATTTCAGTGGCGGCACAATCAAACGTTATGGAAGAGGATCTAAATAAGAAAACTCAGTCAAAAACATAGTCACACTGAACTCTGCCTCTTCATTTTGCCTCATTAGGAAGTGCACGATCCTGCCAAAAGAAAAATGTAGCACTAAAACAGCATTATGGCACGTTCTTCTGAAATGTCAGCCATATTTTCTCCAGCAGTGTCAGCATTTAATTTTATTTGTTCCTTCTCCTTCAGCGTGCTGTTTTCTTTCCTCTGGTTCTTGGCGGAGGGCAGAGGTATTGGCAGCGGTGCTCGTGTGCTGTTGGCGCAGCCGTGGCTGGCGGCTGGAGATAATGCTCACCCGCGGTAGCAACACGTACCGTTTACATAAATGCCCGTAGCAACTCCGCTAATGACGGGGAAACGTGGGGCCAGGCGCGCTAATTGTACATTATAGTGGCAGCGCAGAACTTCCCCTTAAAGCTGTTTTGTAGAGTTGTGGCGCACCAGCGGTGTTAACGGTTAGCTCGTAAGTTAGCGTGGCTGTGCGTGCCAAGCGACGGTTTTTGGTTATATGCGAGTAAGCAAAGGTCAGTGTTTATGGTGGCCAAATTGAATAATTACGCTATTTTCTCAGATTTTATGTTCGGGTGGAGCTGCAGTTCTGCTACATGTGCTAATGTCAATCATCAGGCATTATTTCCTATGACCTTACACGCTTTTAAAGCAAACCAGACGCTCATGATGGTGGAAATCCCATGTTCGGTGGCCGGGTCTGTTGTTAAAACTGGAATTAAGCAATTTATTAATTACAGTGAAAGCTTAAAAATGTTTTATTAGTGATTTGGTAACACATTTTGTGATGTACTGGCTATAAAACTCATTATAAAGGAGTTCTTCATCCATACAGTGTTTTTTTTTTTTTTTTAGTATTATTTATGTACTTTTCTATTTTGAAAAATATTTTGAAAACTTTAATATTTTCCTTTTTTGTTTCAAATTTATTTAAAAAAAATTTGTATTACTATCTAGGTTTAATTTATTTGTATTTCAGTTGTTTTTGGTTTAGTTTTCAGTTTAGTTTTGATTTTTATTTATTACCAGTTAAAAAACAAGTAATTTTAGTGGTTTAACTTTCTACTTTTCATTCAGTTAGATATATTAGATTTTATTTTATTTCTGCTTTATTTCAAATAACGAAGTTAAGTTTAATAAGTTAAGTTTAATAGTTTTTTTAAAGTTACCTTTATTTGCAAACCATTGTAATCCATTTTATGTACATAGTGGATACACGTAACATTTTAATGTATAATACATTAAACAACACCAAATTGCATTTCGTTTTTATTTGTATTTTTTTTTTTTACATTTTTTAATTTAATTTATTTTATTATTTTAATTTATTATTTTATCTTATTTTATCTTTTTTTATTTTATTTTTTATTTTATTTTATTTTATTTTAAGCAATAGTGTTTTTGTATTAGGTTTAGTTATCTATAATTACCCTGTTAATTACATTATAAGTATTTTAAATTTGACTTAATTTGAGCTTTATTTTTAAAAGGTCTGTAGTTTTTGTGTTATTTTCTATTATTTCATTTGTATTCATTTTAGTGCCTCAAGGTGAAATAAAAATGTTTTATATTTTTTATTTTATTTTATTTCATTTCATTTTATTTTATTTCAGTTGCAGTTTATTTCAAGACAACAATACTTTTGTTCTACTTTTATTTCACTATAATTTACTCAATCTGTAAATGACTTATCTGTAACATTTTAATTTCAACAAACAAAAATGTTTTTAATATTTTAGATTTGACTTAATTTAAGCTTTATTTTTTAAATGTCTATAGCTTTTATTATTAATTTTAATTTCATTTGTATTTATTTTAGTGCCTCAAGGTGAAATAAAACAAGTTTTTATATATATTTTCAATTTAATAACATTTTTTTATTTTATATTTTATGTTTCAGTTGCAGTTTATTTCAAGCTACAAAATATTTTTCTACTTTAAAAAAAAATACATATAAGTAAATAAAATGTTTTTACATTTTTATTTTATATTTATATTATTCTTTTTTATTTCAGTTGCAGTTTATTTCAAGCTACAAAATATTTTTGTTTTACTTTTAGTTTACTATAATTTAATTATCTGTAAATTTCATTTTAAGTAGATTTTACTTAATTTCAGCTTCATTGAACAGAAATGTGTTTTAATATTTATAGTTTGTTAACAATATTAATTTGCAAATCATTATAATACACATTACAATCTGTTTTATGTTATTTTATTCATCACTGAATCAACTTGTGTATATATATTTACATTTTGTCTTTAGCAAACAAATTATTTTTGAAAAGATAAAATGCTTTACAATTTCTATTATGAATTATTTTGTATTATATTATAGAAATAATTTTTGTCTATTAATTATATTTTGATTAGTTGTTTTGCTTTTGAAGATTACCAACTTAAAGTGTTAAAGTAACTGGTTTATGATGTATTTATTTTAAAGCAGTCCTGTCAGCATCAAGTATTATTGTAGAAGTTCGTCTTTGCTCACTGAAAGGTCGTTTTCAAAGTATGAATGCCTGTTTTGTCCTGAAACGAACAGGTCGCTGGTATTACCGCAGTCCGTTCCATCGAGAGCGGTTTTAAGGATATTGTTTTTCCGTCTAATGTTTATGCGTTTCCTGTGGTGGGTGTCGATAGCACCCAGCTGCTTCAGAAATGAGTAAGAACACTGTGTGTTTCTCTTTGAAGCCTCTGTGTCTGTAAAAGTTCGGTATTGAAAGACTTTAATAGCTCCAGGCTGCCTGGAGGATTCTGCTTCCTGTGCGGACAGGAAGTATTTAGAGTTATGAGGCCAGTTCTGCATTAGATGAGTTGGACGCAGACCACACAGATCAGAGGGAGTGTGTGTCTGTGTGTGTGTGTGTGTGTGTGTGTGGTTGTATTTCTTGTTCATTGTGTGTCATGGGATGTTGATGCTGGAATGGCCTTTGCCCATAAAAGAGCAAAACCACAGGATAAGATGAGAAACACACACACACACACACACACACACACACACACACGCACACACAGACACACGCTCTCTAAACTTTAGAGTTTCCTTAAGATGCCAGAATGTTGTCATTCTCTGACTTTATAGGTTTGGATACCTAAAGTAGTTATTTAACATCCAAAGTGTTTTTACAATAATAAAAACCCAGCTTAGACTTAAAAAATAAATTATTTGTATATACATATATCATTTTACTCTATTTTATTGCACTAATAAAACATTAATACATTTTAAAATGTATAATAATTAAAAAATATTAATTGTTTAATTACCAGTGTTCTTTTAGTATCACTAAGATACTATTATAGTTTTTTTTTTTTTTTTTTTTTGAATGTTTTCATTATGTTTTATGTTTCCATTTTAATTTTAGGTCAAATTAAAGTAATTTTAGTTAACTGATTTATTTTTATTAGTTTTTTTTTTATTAGTTTTTTTTTTAAATGTCTGTATTTTTTTTTTTTTTTATGTATTTTTATATATGTTTTATTTTTATATATTTTATTATATATTATTTAAATTTTATTGCACTAATAAAACAATACATTTTTAATTAATAATTAATTAAAAATATTAATTGGTTAATTATTATTGTTGTTTTAGTATCACTTAGATATTATTATAGTTTTTTTTGTTGTTTTGTTTTTTTTCCCAATATTTTGAATGTTTTTGTCATTTATATTTTCTGTTTCCATTTTAATTTTAGGTCAAATTTAAGTAATTTTAGTTAACTAATTTATTTTTATTAGTCTTTTAAAATGTCTGTAGCTTTTATTAATTTTTGTTTATATACATACTTGCATACGTGTGTGTGTGTGTGGTGTGTGTGTGTGTTTATATATATATATATATATATATATATATATATTATATATATATAATTTATTTATTTATTTATTTATTTATTATTTATTTGTTATATATTTTATTTTATTGCACTAATAAAACATTAATAAATTTTAAAATGTATAATAATTAACAAATATTAATTGTTTAATTACCAGTGTTCTTTTAGTATCACTGAGATATATTATAGTTTTTTCCAATATTTTGAATGTTTTCATCGTTATATTTTCTGTTTCCATTTCAATTTTAGGTCAAATTTAAGTAATTTTAGTTAACTAATTTATTTTTAATTCGTTTTTTTAAGTTTTTTTTTTTGTAGTTATGTATTAATTTTTATTTTTTTATATATATTTTATTTTTTAATATATTTTATTTTATTTTTCATTTTATTTTTAATTCATTTTTTAAAATGTCTAGTTTTTATTAAAAAAAAATTAAATGTATATTTTATTTTATTTTATTATTTTTTATTTTTTTATTTTATTGCACTAATAAAGCTTTAAGAAGATAGATTTTCTGTGTATATGCAAGATTAGAAAATGTATTGCATAATAGTTAAAAACATAATGCATGTAAACATGCGTATAAATATCCAGGAGCTGTATGTAAATTGTATGTTACTGGTATTTTTTTTGTGCAGTGGTTTGATGTGATCTGGTCAGCTCAGGTTTGAGGAAGTGTTATCCGATAAAGAGCTGTTATCGACTGAAGCAGAAACTCATCCTAACCTCATGAGTCCTGTTAGCATGTTCAGGAACGCTAAGAGATCTTCATGTAGCTGCTGTGGATTTATAGCGTGGCATTTGAGTATATCTCAGTGAAGCGTTTGAGATCAGTGGCATTAATTGGGATGAAGATGGATTCTGATTGTTATTTTGAAGGCGACATTGACTGTTTTGATCTTAAACCTGTCAAACGAAGCACTTTAAACATGTTTGATGGGTCTGTTACTTTAACGAGAACCTTCAGGCTAATGTTTACCCGACTTTCCTGTTTTCTTCTTCTCTTTTACATTGTCAGTTCGTATCATCATTAAAGATGAAAATAAAGCATTCCTCTTAAAGGAATAGTTCACCCAAACAAAGTATGAATAAAGTTATTACTGCCTACTTTACTAGTTTAAAACATTAGAGGGTGAATTTTATAAAACATGTCCGGGTTCACCTTAAGATCAAAATACAAATTTTAGAAGCATTAAGATATTTTTGGCAATATTTTCATGACAGTTGAACATATCAAATTCCCATTACTGTAGTTGTCCAGAAATTATACTTCAGAATTTTTTATTCTTTTTATATTTGCATTAATATTTTACAGTAATATTTAAATACCAAATTATTATTTAAAAATAGCATCTGTATTATTTAAAAAAAAAATACTAATTTATTTAATTATTATTGATATTATTATTATTATTATTATTATTATTATTTTATATATTTTGTTATTTAATTTTTTATTTTATATTGTTGTTGTTGTAATTATTGTTTTATTTATTTATTTATTGCATTAAGATGTTCTCAGTAGTGAGAATTACGGTGGCTTAGTTTGCCATTTGGCTAAATATGGTGACTGTGAATTGTCACATTTCAAAAGGACTTCATAAGTAGCATATGATTAATACAAAATATTTAATTTTGGATATTTTTTAATATATATTTTTTTAATTAAATTAAATTTAATTACATTTTTAATTTGTTATTTTTTATTTTACTTTTAAATAAATTAAATTCATTTTTATTTAATTTTATGTCATGTTATTTTTATATTTTAGTATGTTAATTTAATTAATTAATTATTTTTTTATTTTATTATTTATTTTAATTTTATTTTAGATATTTTATATTTTATAACTTTATTAATATAATATACTTTAATTTTAATTTAATTTTATTTTTCATTTAATTTTATTTAACATTTAATCTCATTTTATCAAATTTTATTTCATTTTATTTAAATGTATTATTTTTTTATTTAATTTAATTTTTATTTAATTTTATTTTTTTAATTTAATTTAATTTTACTTTAAATTTCATTTTGTCTCATTTTTTTTATTTAATTTAATTAAAATTTATTATTTTTATATTTTGTTTTAAATTTAATTTAACTTTATTTATTATTTTATTTTATTTTATTTTATCTTATTTTATTTTATTTCAAAACAACAAACCCACACAAGTTCTGTCCAAAACCCGGTCAGTCACACACACCTGATCTAACAGACCTGCTAATCTGTCAACCGCATGATAATCTCAAACCACACTTAGAGAAACACACACTTGCATATATTAGCACTGGCTCTGTGTGTGTGTTTGTGTGTGTTAAAAGCCCAGGTGCACTGAAGGACCCCGTTGGAAGAGACAGACGGTGTATTTTTAGCTCCGAGTGGCTTTAAGAGTCGACAAAGTGCAGCCGCGTCCCATTAGCACAGTGAAAACGCCACCTGCTCCAGACAGACAGACAGAAAAGAGACGGGAAAATCGACAGACACCAAATGAAGCACTTCAACTGGCCGTGAACAGACAGAGCGTAACAGACACACAGATTTAGCTAGACAGAAAGTACCAGACAGCGCGTGTGTGTGTGTGTGTGTGTGTATCAGACAGATCAAAACCCAGACCAGACGGACAGATAGTTCTGTGTGTGTGCCAGCGGGCATTTAATGTGCTCTGACTCTCTCAGTAGGTCACAGTGACATGGCATTTGGTATAAAAACACTCTGAGCGCCGCTGTCTGCCCTTCCTGCTGCCGCCGCACGCATCTGAACCCCGAAATAAATACAGATCAATCTATAACCTCAGACCCAACGAGTCCTCAGCGACTTTACAAAATAATCATCGTGGGATGTTTGACGTTGTCGTCGACGTGGACTTTCTGCTTCGTGTTTGTGGGCTGCTTGTTTGCTTCAGAGGAAACGGTTGATAATAAGAGCAGAGCGGGATGATAATATTTATGTTCCGATTTGTTTTCCTGTTTGCGTGGTGTTTGCTAAGTCGAGCAGAGCTGTTACTGTTGCTGATACTTCAGTGTTTGCGCATGAATGATTTCCTCAAATCCTGTGTTTTTGACGATGGGTGTTGTTGTGCTTTACTAAGTGATCAGATGCATCATTTAAAGCATAAAAAGGGTGAAAAAGGCCCAGTATGCCCTAGCAACCATTTGGCCACAACCTGGCAACAAGCTAGCATGGTGGTTGTGATTTTTGTTGTCGTGAAGGTTATCGTTAACAAAAACTACAACCCAAAATAAATAAATAAATTGCATTGCTTGAAATGAAATATACAAAAAACGTTATACTTATTTTTATAAATTGTTATTTCGGTTTAGTTTAAGTTGAAGTAATAAAATAACAAACTGAATAAAATAAACTAAAAGTATATGGACATAAAAAACCTAATAAACATGACAAACACAAAAGAATTACTAGAACTTTACTAAATTACGACAATCTGATTATTTATATGGCATTGTAGTATTTATTTATTTTTAAAATTTATTTTCACTTTTGTCATTTTTATTTTTTATATTTCTATTTAGCTTTTTTATTTATTTATTTTATTTTATTTTTAATGTTGCCAAGCAAGCTTTTGAAATCTGATTATTTATATAGTATTGTAGCATTAATTATTTCATTTTTTGTTTTTATTTATTTTCACTTTTGTCGTTTTTACTTTTAATATTTCTATTTAGCTTTATTTATTTCTTAGACATTGTAGTTAACAAATTTATTTATAAAAAAATTCACTTAATGTTGCCAAGCAAGCTTTTGAAATCTGATTATTTATATGGTGTTGTTGTATTCAATATTGTTTATATATAATGTTTATTTTTATTTATTTTAATTTTGTCATTTTTATTATTTTTTTTAATAATTCTATTTAATTTTTTAAGCAATTTCAGTTAAATATATTTTTAGCTTAATGTTGCCAAGCAAGCTTTTGAAATCTGATCATTTATATAGCATTGTAGTATTTATTTCATTTAATTTCATGTAATTTAATTTAATTTTGTTTTGATTTGATTTATTTAAATTTTTTATTTTTGTCATTTTTAGTTTTTTATATTTCTATTTAGATTTTTTTTTTTTGTTTGACCAATTTTAGTTACATTTTTTACTTAATGTTGCCAAACAAACTTTTTGAAATCTGATTATTTATATAGTATTGTAGCATTTAATATTACATTTTTTTTTGTTATTTATTTTCACTTTTGTCATTTTTATTTTTAATGTTTCTATTTAGCTTTATTTGTTTATTTTTAGATATTTTAGTTAACGAATTTATTTTAAACTTAATGTTGCCAAGCAAGCTTTTGAAATCTGATTATTTATGTAGTATTGTAGTATTTAATATTTATTTTTATTTATTTTCACTTTTTGTCATTTTTATTTTTTTTTTAATAATTCTATTTAGCTTTATTTAAGCAATTTATTTAAGGTAATTTATTTAATTTATTTAAGGTAATACATTTTTAGCTTAATGCTGCCAGGCAAGCTTTCGAAATCTAACTATTGAGGATTGTAGTATTTATTATTTAATTTAATTTAATTTTCATTTTTAGTTTTTTAATATAATTCTATTTAATTTTTTTAAGCAATGTTGGTAAATACATTTTTAACTTAATGTTGCCAAGCAACCTTTTGAAATCTGATTATTTATATAGTATTGTAGTATTTTATTTATTTATTTTTATTTTTTTTTCACTTTTTGTCATTTTTTTTTTTTTAATATTAAAAATTATTAATTTAATGTAGCGATGCAAGCTTTTCAAATTTGCATTTAACTTTTCTAATTTGAAATTTATTTTTTTAATACTTATATTTTATGTCAGCTTTATTTCAGTTAATGAAAACAATTTTTAGTTTTAGTTAACAGTAACAAAACCAGTTAACATTAGGCTAAAACTAAAATGTCACCAAAAATGAAAACAGAAAAATAAAGTATAATTATATATATATATATATATATATATATATATATATATATATATATCCGCTCAGGTCCGGGGTGCGAGGGGCGGCGGCTTCTCTAGCGGCATCGTCCTCCTCCACCTACGCGGCGCTTCTGGGGGATAACACGGCCCGGCATCCTGGCCCGTCAGCCGTTACGGGTGCGGTCCTCATCCGGACCCGCGGGGTCCGGCAACTCGTCCTGCGGCGCTGGTACCCTCTTCACCCCTTCCTGGACCCACGAGGACACCAGCGTGCATGCACGGGGAAGAGACCGGTCTCCTGAGGAGAGGCGCGCTCGGCATTTTAACAGCGGCGGTGATGAGGCTTCATTCACATCAGGTGTGCCTCATCACACGCCGCCAGACCTGGATGTTTCAGCGCCCCTCCTCCTCCCACACGCCCACTCCCGTCGGGAGCCTGGTGAAGGGCGGCGATTACCGACGGGGTGAAGCTGATAGTTAGGGGGGAGGCAGCCGACTCGTCACATCCCCCCCCCCAAGCGACATCCCCGTCCTCAGGCCGCCGCCCACGCAGGAGTGCTACCTTCCTCAACCAGGCTCCAGCGGTCGGAGTGGGCGGGGATTCCTCTCCGGGCGACTCCCTCTCGCAACGCCACCGGACCGGGGACAGAGAAACCGGAATTTAGTCGACAGCCTCAACCAACCGCAGGGTAAGTGTTACTAAATGAAAGAAGTCACTTACCCCCTTTAGCGGCTGGGAGGCTGTCACCGTCGTTTCTCCGTCCCTCCGGGTCGAAACTTCCTTGACTTTTGCGAGCGAGAGGGGTTGACGTCATCAGGTGATTCCCACTGCGCTGCCTAAGCTCCGCCCATGCCTGCATTCTCCACCACTTGTCACGGGGGCGGAGCAAAGCGACAGACACAGGGGGCGTGACGTCAGGCCTCGGAGAGGCTTTTATTAAACAATAAAACAAAGTGTCCAAAAAGGGGGGGAAAAAGTGTCCAAAACAAAAGGGGGATCTGGTGTCCTCGAAGTGACGGGGTTCCGTGAAGGAGGGGTAGTGTTCCAAAAGGGAAGGGTCCAGGTAAGGATATATATATATATATAATAGTATAAAATAAGCACTTATATTTTCTTGTGTAACTGTGAGGGTGTATTTTGGAGGATAGGGTTTCAGAGCAGATAGTGGCAGATGAGTTGATCCGACTCTAATTTGACACAAACTATAATGACATGTTTTCTCCTTCCATGACGCAAAATGTTTTAGCTGTCGTAATGATAATCCATGACTGAAATTATCACCACAGCAGCATTTGTGTTCCCTTAAGTGTTATATTAGCCATCATCATAAGTCAGATTGTTGATGTGCATCAGTGCAGTATACTGCATTTATATGTTACACACACTAAAATGCACAGGTAATAAAACACATATTTTATTTATTTGTATTTAATTATTCCAATATTTCATGCATCATGAATAGTGAGTTTGCTCTCCCTGCTACAGTGTTTTCTTTTTGCATCCATCTTTAACCTAGTATGCAAAGATAGTATGCAAATCCAAACATACTCAAGGATAATGAGAGTGGATGGAAGAGAAATAAGTGTGTGTGTGTTATATGACATGTTCATACAGTTAGAGCTCAAAGCATGTGCCGTCCTTTAGTGATGGATGAGGTCATCAGTATGAGACGCATTAATCCTTCCCATCATGCCTGCTGCTCTCCATCACCCCACATGTGCAGCACTTCCATTGTCTTTCACTTACACACACACTTAGGCAGTCAGGAAGGATTTGAAGGTCACCATAGTGAGGAAACTCATTACCCATGATTCATGTTTAATTCTGCCTTTAACATACAAGGCGCCTGATTGGCTCGTCTCAGCCTGGCTATTATCACATGCACTTACTAGGTGGAAACCAGGTCAGAAAGGTGTTAATGTGGGTATATGTATGCATGTGAGTATGATTTGTGACTTTCGACGTGACGACCTAGTAAGCTGCCTACCTAGACCGCGTCGGACAATCCCAGAATGCACTGCAACAAGCCCAGTGGGAAAGTCCTGCTTGTATTTCCTTCAATAGTGGAAAATATGAGGACTGTCCCGGTTTTAATACAAGTAGAAAATGCTCACTCAACTTTAGTAAGATTTAGTAAGATTTTATCAAAAAAGATTTTAGAATTTTAATTTTATGTCGTGTTTTTGTGGTATTGTTGTATTTAATATTTCATTTATTTATTTTTAGTTTTTATTTATTTTCACTTTTTTATTTATTTATTATTATTTATTGTCATTTTTAGTTTTTTTTAATATATATAAATATTTCTATTTAGTTTTGTTTTAGCAATTTTAGTTAATACATTTTTAACTTAATGTTGCCAAGCAAGCTTTTGAATTATATAGTATTTAATATTTACATGTTTTATTTTTATTCATTTTCACTTTTTGTTTATATATATATATATAATATATATAATATATATATATATATAATATATATATATATATATATATATATATATTTATTTATTCTATTAAGCTTTTTTCCTTTTTTAAAGATTTTACCAGAAAAGATTTTAGTATTTTTATTATATGTTAATTAAAAAAAATCTTTTTTCATTTTAACTGCTGTATTTTTGTTTGTTTTGTGTTTTTGTGGTATTGTAGTATTTAATATGTAATGTTTCACTTTTTGTCTTTTTTTTTTGGATTTTTATATAAATATTTAATATAATTATTTGAGTGTTTTTATCATATATGTTTTTGTGGTGTGTGCGTGTATATATATATATATATATATATATATATATATATATATATATATATATATATGTATGTGTATATATGATTATATATATAGTATTGTGTTATTTAATATTTAAAAATTTTTTTATTTTAATAAAGTTAATTTTTTTCACTTTTTTTCTATTTTTAATATTTCTATTTAGCTTTTTTTAAAGCAGTTTTAGGTAATACATTTTTTACTTAATGTTGCAAAGCATTAAGTTTTTTTTTTTTTCAACATTAATATTTTGTGCCTTTTGTGGTATTGTAGTATTTAATAAACCTATTTTTTTTGTTTCATTTAATATTTTATTTATTTATTTATTTATTTATTCATTTAGTTTTTATTTTTTTTTTCACTTTTTGTCATTTTTAGTTTTTGTTATATATATATATATATTTCTATTAGCTTTTTTTGTTTTAGCAATTTTAGTCATAAATAAGTAGTAATACATTTTTAGTAATACAATTTTTTTAGTATTTTTACTAATTTATAAATTTACAAATTACATTTTTAGTTTTTTGTTTGTTTGTTTGTTTGTTTTCATTTAGTTGCCAAGCCAACATTTCAAATATTTCTAATTGTTTTTTTTTTTCCGTTTTTATTTTTTTTTCATCTAATATTTATATTTTATTTCATATTTATTTTAATTAATGAAAACGATTTTTAGTAGTTTTATCCAGCTATAACAGCACTGGTTAATGTCAGACTGTTTTGGAATTAGGCAACTGAGACTTGAGAGAGACTTTTGATTAAATTAAGTTGCAGGAAACTTTTAGCCTGGTTTCTGTTGTTTATTTTAACTCCCAGACCAAGGCAGAAATGCTTCTGAAATTCATGCTGTCCTCGTCTTTTGTCTAAAATGTGACCCATTTTTCTGTCAAGCTGAATTTAAAAAAAACTTCTTAGAGAAACTCAAGTCTGGAGGTTTTTCTGATCCAGCCCTCATGCCCAGACCTGAGAGAAAACTCTGACCCAAATTACATACTGTACAAACCTAAGCTTCATTAAAAGAGCTCAGAAACCAGAGCACAGTTACAAAAGCAAGCGAACTGCCTGTGTGACTGTTATAGCCGTCATGGATCCTAATCAGCGACAAGCAACGACTCGACTCAGTCAGAGTTTATAACAGTCAGGGTTATTATCTGTAACTAAAACTATAAAAAAAAATTGTTAATTAAAATAAAATTTAAATAAAATAAAATATAAAAATACAAACATTATTTAAAATTTAATTAAACTTTAAATTTTAATTTTAATTTTAAATTTAATGAAATTAAGCTAAAAGTAAAACTATTAAAAACATAACTAAAATTAAATGCTAAATTAAATTAAAAAATTGCATGCTAAATTGCATACTAAAATTAAACTGAAAATACAAAAATAAAAGCTATTATAAAATATGAATAATACTATAATAATATAAATAATACTAAAGTAGCACATTTCCCAAGTTAAAAACAGCAGCCTTGGCAGCTGAAATAGGTTAAAGTACTAGTTGAAGCGCTGAAATTACTAAATAGAAGTATTTAATAACTAAATTTCAACTAAAAAGATAAAGTATAAATAACCTAAATATAACCTAAATAGCAAGATTTTAAAAAAACAAAATGTATAGAAATGACAAAAAAATGACCAAAAAATCATACTAAAATTAAAATGAAAATTAAAAATATATTTAAAATCAATATATACTATAATAGTTTAATACTAAAGTAAAACTGGTTTCAGTAATTTAGTGTTAAAAGTAAAGCTATTAAAAACATAATTAAAATTAGAATTGAAGCTAAATAGAAATATTTTAAAAATATCAAAAATTGCATGAAATATTAAAAGCACAACAAAATTACTAAAATTAAAATGAAACTGAAAATATAAAAGTAAAAGCTAATTTAAAATACTAAAATACTATAATAATATAAATAATATCAAAAAAATAAATTAAACTTAAATGGCAAGATTAAAAAAAAAATCTATAAAAAACCCTAAATATAATATTAAAATGAAAATTAAAAATATATTTAAAAAAAGAATATACACTATAATAGTATAATACTAAAATAAAACTGGTTTCGGTAGTTTGCCATTTGTAGAACTATTTAAAACATAATTAAATGTAAAGCTAAATAGAAATATTTTAAAAATATTGAAAATTGCATAAAATATTAAAAGCACAACAAAATTACTAAATTTAAAATGAAACTAAAAATATAAAAATAAAAGCTAATTTAAAATACTAATAATACTATAATAATTGAAATAATATAAAAATATAAATTAAACTTAAATATCAAGATTAAAAAAAATAAATAAAAATATGATACTAAAATGAAAATTAAAAATATTTATAAAAAAATAAATATATACTATAATAGTATAATGCTAAAATAAAACTGGTTTCAGTAGTTTGGGATTTGATTGTTAAGCACTAATTAGCATTAAAATGCAATAATCTGTTTTTAATTATACAATTTTTTTTTAAATAGAATTGAATGAAATGTGAGTATATTTGTTATAAATTTCTCTTGCTTTGTGTGTCATCTTTCTCTGATCTCTGCACAGTGCATTGTGGGATTGCCTCC